>CATIWM010031082.1:0-16853 GCA_949671775.1 Mallotus repandus | reverse complement strand
ATTTGGCTCATAATTTTTTTTCTTCTTTTACTTTTATTTATTAGAAGAGACAAGAATTGGATCAAACTCCTTAACCTATTGATATTTTAAAAATAGTTATATCATTAAACTACTCAACTTTCAAAATTTTTTTTAACTTTTAGTATATAGAAAAACTATATTTTTTTTCACTTTAGGTGCAATATAAATCTTATTATTATAAATTGAAAGTTTATAAATAAAGTGAAATTCAGAGATTTTTGTTAAAGTTATTCAGTAAAATTTACATTAACTCTGTGATATATAGATAAAAATTTTAAATTTTATCTAATTTTTCAATTGTAAAAGTGAAAGCGAAATATCATTATAGTTGTAGTAAGTGTCTCTCTCTATGTATATATAACTTTCACTTGTGCACATGCATGTCAGAAGAAAAAAAAAGAGTATCTAAAATAATTGAACGTGAATACCACTTGAGAGAGTGAAAAACAATCGTGGAATTGCTGTTCAATTAATGGTTGTCTCTTTTAGAATCAACCATAGGGTTGAGATTTTGACACATCCATCACTGGGCCAACCAGTTTGTTGGATTATATAAATTAATTAAGAACATAAATAAATAGCTTCAATGGTGTAAAATTTAATTAAATTTCTATACAAAAATATTTTACAGTCCGAGATTTTGTATTTAATTTCTCATCAAATTAAGTTTTTTTAGTCAGTAGTAGTCATGAATTGCAAGTAGGAATTAGTTTCTTAGGTCAACACTAATATCAGTTACGAAGCACAAATAAAAATTAGTCCTATATCTAATATGCTATGAGAATATCTGATGATTGAAAAAAGAAATAGTATTTTAAAAAATCACAACTTTGAAAATATAATTATAAAAAAATTTTGGGTGACTTCGTTTTTTATCTATTTTTATTTTATTTTATTTTTATCCATAAAATGAGTGTGTATTTTATCATCAAACGTGATTATTAACAAAGTGTATTTATTTTCAAAAAAAAATGCATTTTACTTTGCAAAAAATAAAGCAATTATAGAAGGCCCTATTACCATCAACATGTAAATATAATTATTCAAAATACTCAAAGTTGTAACACATGAAGCATCTAAAATATTTCTAGCCCACTTAGAACAAATAGTAAAACATGCTATCACGAGATCAAGACATTAGGTCAAGAGGAGGGTTCGATCCTCAATCCCTTAGCTCAGCCATTAAACTACTATTAAAAAAAGTATTTAAAATATATATTAATTAATTTTTTAAATAAAATTGGCGATCAAAGCATTAGAGGTGCACCTGGGCATCTTAACTAAGTTGGCATCTCCTTAGCACCCACATCACATGCTAATAATCCACCTTATTTTTAATGAAAGAATAAAGAACAAGAATGTTGTATTACAACCCAACAGAGGGAAGAGGTACTTAAAATCAATGAAGTCTGTAAGACTCTAGACTAAGGGCATCGTTTAGCTTTAAATCTTGGCATGAAGCCGGATAGCTATGCCACCATTGAGGAACATGAAGAGAGAGACCTATAGAAGCAAGTCTATCTGCAACTCTGTTGCCTTCTCTAAAGATATGGCTGACATGGAACTGAATAGAGCCCAAGTTATTAATACATTCCTGCCATTAATTTTTAACACGCCATGGGATAACAACAAACTTAGTCCAAAGAAGATGAACAACATATGCCGAATCGGATTCAATCCAGATAGGGGAGAGCTACATTTGAAAAGCTTTGGATACAACAAAGCACACAACCAAGATTTCTGCCTCAAATGCAAATTTAATACCCAACGAAACAACAAATGAATATAATGCCATTCCCTATTGTCACGTAAAATTCCACCAGATGCAACCACACCGGGCGAACTATAAGCTGCTCTATCACAATTAATCTTTGTCCATCTAGCTGGAGGACAGAGCCAAATAATTGGAATAGCATCAAGAAATCTTCGCGGGATACCATCAACTCTTAAGCGATGCAAGATACGCAAATCAGACTGAGTATTGGACATATGACCAAACTTAAACAATTCTACTTCTTTAATAGCTCTATAGATGAACCGAATAGATTGAGAAATAGATATCAACTCGTTATCAAAAATAAGCTTGTTGCGAGAATGCCATATGCTCCAAATAGTTGCATGAACTCCTGCCTTCTAGAGAACAGAGACTTGTGAAGAAAATTTTAATTTCATCCTTGAATTAAACATATGAATTATACCATTGGATAAATCAGGAGAAGCATCAAACAAACTTGCCAATTAATACTAAATAGAAGTTGCATAAAAGCATTTGGTAAAAACATGATCCAAAGATTCATAGTCACAAATACAAAAATAATAACAAGATGGCATACAGAGATTTTGCATCAAAATGACTTAGATGTTGGAAGTTTGCCATGCAGAATTTGCCATGTTAAGAAAAATCTTGATGGTGGGAGATAATGATGCCATACATCCTTGCTCTAAGCAACCTTAGGACTTTGGACTCTAAAATAATTATAAGCATCTTTACAGGTAAAAAAACTGAAGAGGAGAAACATCAAACAAAGCTATTTGAGTATGAAGTAAAAATAATATTCTTAATATCTACAACAATTTAAGGATAAGAAGTGCGAAATGAGTGAGGAATATGCCATAAACCCACCCTCATAAAAAACATATGAAATAGTAGCTTGCAAATTTTTAAAATGGATGGTAGGAATGTGCACCACATCAATAATGCAATAACCAAGAAAATTATCAAACCAAAATCTAAGTTTGGACTTAGCATGAACCACCCATTGACAATAATCTTGAAGATTCATGAAACAAGCTTAAACAGAAGGCCAAATGGAGGAAGAGATAAAGCCTGCCAGAGGTTTTTTAATGGAGTTAAAGAAGTGCCTTTGAAAGAAGGAGAAAGCAATGCTGCTATCTGAAGAAACTCTCCAAGCAAGCTTGCTTAACAAAGCTTGATTGAACCATTAGAGTTTCTTCAAACCGAGACCCCCTTCATCCCTTGGGATACAATAGCTACTCCACTTAACTGAAACAACTTTCTTGCATTTAACATCTTCTGTCCAAAGAAAATTTCTAATGGACTTCTCCATAGATTTAATTAATTGTAGAGGCCATTTATAGATCATAAATGAATGAAGAAAAGAACCATAAATTATAGAGTTTATAAGACCAAGTCGACCAGCCATTAATAAGGTACTACCTTGCCACTTATCAAAATTTGAAAGAATCCTATCAGGTAGACCTTGCAACCATTTATATTTTAGAGCACCTATAAAAAGAGGGAAACCAAGGTAAGTGAATGGAAGAGATCCTCTAGGAAACCCAACAAAGAAACAAAAAGAATTAATACGGCGAGACTCAACAGATTTTCCAAAAATGATCTTTGATTTACTCCAATTTACAAACTAACCTGAAAACTTCCCGTACTCATTGAAAATGTGTACAATCTTTTTAACATTAGCCAAGGTAGCCCTGTAGAAAAGGAGAACATCAGCTGTGTAGAGAAAATATGAGGGACATTTAACCTTTCCTGGAGAATGCATAAGAATTAGAAAGTTACTCTCAAAGGAATGAACAAGCCACCTATTCAAGAATTCTTCAGCTAAGCAAAACAATAAATGCAACAATAGGTCACCTTGGTGAACACCACAAGAACATTTGAAGTAACCTTTGGGAGTGCCATTGATGATAATTGAAATGTGTGCTGATTGAAAAATATTCATAATCCATTAACAAAAATTGGAGAAAAACCAAAACTTTGTAAGACTACCAAAATGAAGCTCTAGTCCATTGTATCAAAGGCCTTACGCATGTCAATCTTTAAGGCTATATTTCAACCCAAACAATAAAAATTGAGCATATTAACACATTCAAAGGCCAAAGTAATACAATTCTCAATATTCCGACCCTTAATAAAACCAAATTGGTTAGGATCAATTATTCTACTAGCTACAGAAGCAACTCGATCAGTTAGGATTTTTATGATAATTTTGAAGACAAAATTTCCTAACATAATGGGATGATGTTTATCCAATGAGTCTGCACCTTGAACTTTTGGAATTAAAATCATAAAGTTGGAGTTTAACCCATTAAGAATGGAACCAGTCATGAAGAAGGAGCGAACAGCTAAGCAAACATCTTGGCCTACAAAATCCCAACATTGCTTAAAAAATAATCTAGTGAAACCATCTTGACCTAGGGTGTTATGGTGATCCATGGAGAAGACAATATCTTTAATTTCAATGTCTAGTAGAATACGCATAAGCAGCTAGTTATCCTCAAAGGTAAGCAAGGGAGGAATGATGTCATGAACAAAAGCAAAATCCCTTGGATCCAAAGAACTTGAGAACAAATATGAAAAATAATCTACAATATGATTACTAATAATCTGATCATCAGAAATCAAATTACCATTAATCATCAAACTATGAATACCTTGCTGAGGACATCTTCTAGTCAGTAAACTATGAAAGAACTTTGAATTTCTATCTCCATGTTGTAACTATTTCACTCAAAATTTATCTTAAGAAAAGAATTTTTACTAGACAAATAGAAATCAAGATGCTAGTGAGCTTCTAATTCCTTGGAGTGAAGTTCTTCAGAAAAACCTGAATTGGCAATAAAAGAATGAATATCTGAAAGAGTTTGTTTGGCCTTTGCAATATTATCATCAATATGGCAAAAAGTGGTATTGTTCCAATTACAAAGAAAACCACGAAGGAACTTCAACTTTTTCATTAAAATAAACATCGGAGGACCCTGAAGGGAAATAGAACTCCAAAAACATCGAACATCATCATAAAAACTTGGGTGATCAACCCACATCGAATGGAATCTAAAAGGAAAGATACATGAAACCTGAACCTGACTACAATTTAAAAGAATAGAAGAAATATCCGAGTTGTGGCACACAAGAGTGAAACACTCCATGAATCTCCAAAAATCAAGAGTTTGATTATTACAAAATGTTCGATCCAGATGAATCTCAATCAACTAATTTCCAATGAGATTATTAGACCAAGTAGAAAAGGCTCCTCTATATTCCAAACATGACAATTCATTATTAGCCATGGCAAAAGCAAATTCATTGCAAGAACGAGAAAAAGAAACACATCCCCTAGACTTCTCATGAGCACCAAAGTAAGCATTAAAATCACTAAGAACATACCAATTACTAGAACAAATACATGATATATGAAAAATATCAATCCATAAAATCTAGTGCATAGCAGATGAAACACTCCCATGAACACAAGTGACAAGATGCCATGCAGGATCTGAAAAAAACTAAATAGTTATATGCTGGTCAGAGCGAGCAATTAAAGTAACATTTCTGAGACCAATAGCATGAGAAATAAAAATCCACAAAGAAGAATAATTATCAAATATCAAAGAGAATCCTAAAGAAGATAAAAAATGGAAGGAGATGCTATCAAACTCCACTTTTGGTTTAGCCAAACACAACACAGTAAGTCTATGAGATTTGCACAAATTAGACAAAGTAAGTTAGGTGGCAAGACTGCCAAATCCCCTACAGTTCCAATACAAAACCTTCATTGAGAAGATCTTGATGAAGCCCACATAAAAGGCTTATGTCTAGTCAACTTCACCTTTTTTTGGAGATTTTTTCTTTCTAACCATTTGCCATTAATTCATATCAGAAGTAAGATTGTCATGGTCGACCATATCTGCCCAATTCCTTGTGCCAACCTGTTCAAGTTCCACTTGCGCCCTAGCTTGATGCGGAGAAAATTTAGGTAAAGCTACAACTGTAAGAGCGTCGGAGTCTTTGTTATAGATTCAAAGATCTGTAGTATTTGAAGAAATTGTATCAAGTTGAGCAGGTTCAGGATTTTTGACTTCAAGTCTTTGAAGAATAGGATCATCTTAAGCAGGGACTATATTAGATGGATTGGTTGATTCTGGGATTGATTGCTTGAGTTGATAGACCTTGCGAACCAGTGAGCCACCCCTAGATGGCTCAAAAACTGGAGGATTTGAAGTTTTCTCATGCTTTTTATTCTTATAAGGATAAGGTTTATTGAGACGACAATCTGCAGAAAAGTGCCCAATCGATCTACAAGATGAACAACACAATAGAAGATTTTCATATGAAACATCAATATCAAACAAGTTGCCATCACAGTCAAGAATAATCTAATGTTGCAAAGGAGCAAACAGGTCAACATCAACTAATCCTTGCGCAAAATGGCCAAAATAACCTTTTAGGGTTACTAGATCTATCCTCAAAGGAATACTAATGATTTTTGCTATATCAGCTAAGATTTGGCCATCCCATAATTCCAAGGTAGCCTATAGAACCGTACCCATAACTAAGTGGAAGTTGATTTTTGTTACTGAGAATCAAAACAGGTGGTCCATCTTTGAAGCCGAAGAATACCAGGTTTAAGGGACAAGGAACCACGACTCCATATAGTCTCTTTATCTTAATCCAAGGTTAAAAGGATGTGACAAAAGCCATGACCTATGGAAATAACCTGCCACTAAGATTTTAATCCCCACATTAATCTGAGCTTTTCCTTGAGTTTAACTAAAGTCCAAGGAGAATCCCCTTTACTTAAGACAACTCGACCAATTAAGGAATGTTGGCAGAGAGCTAATCGTATGATATAACTTTGGATTGATTTTTACCACTTGGTATGCACCAGGAATGACATTACGTTGAGGGCAGATAATCGAAGCTGATAAAGGATCTGAAACCGTAACTACATAGGACTTAGATCACTATTTGGAAGAATTATTGATTCCAAAGCGTGTGGGATTGGGACTATTAGGATGAGATTTTGGACGTTGAAAACTGGAGAAAAGTTTGCATGGCTTAGATATGCGTCATCAGAGTGGCTTTACCGGAGTTGGGGAGCATTAGAATCATGGAAAAAATTCGGGCGGCGCCGGCATGAGGGTTTGGAGAGAGTCCCCCATCAATCAGCTCAGTGTATTATTTCATGTGTTTAATATAGTTATTATACATTAAACACAGCTAAAATAAATAACATTTTTACCCCATCTCATATGTTTGGATTTAATCACAAAAGGGAAGTCCTTAATTATCCCAATAACTAATTCAATCTGAACCAATCCAATTTGACACTAAAAACATTGGTCATGGCTCTAATATGAAAAGGGACCAACTATCACGACCTGTACTAAAGGTACGTGACTGACACTAGGGAATGGGAATACATAAAGTAACCAAAACCCATAGTAAGCCTTAGAAATTTTTTGCGAAATAAAAATAGTACTCTTAACAATAAAATCATAATAAATGCACAATACTAAAAGCATAAAACAATATTCTTCAAATACAACATTTCAAGTGAGGTAAAAAAATTAGAATATCGATAACACATACTTTTGAATTAACTACTGTGGTGTCTAGAATTCAGTTACACAATATACAAATCAAATCAACATACATAATGCAACCGGTGAAGAACGAACTCGGTGCAAATTGTGGATACTAGCAGACAGACTGTGAGGTCCTAAAAAAATAAGTTGAGGGGAATCAGACCTCACTAAGTGAATTAATTTTATAAAATACATGTTGGTTTTAAAACCGTTTGTTAAAACCACTTTGTAAAATAAAATAAAACAAAATAATTATAATTATTAAAATCATTTACTTTTCTCGGTAATATTTATATAAAGTCTCTTTAAAACTTCTTAAATCAATTTAATATGAAATCCTCATACAAAAATATTTAAAATAATTATTTTACTGGAAACCTGGTAGAACACCTAAACCATTATTCTACTAGCCTTTCGACTCTCTTTAATCCAAGTGACTACCGTCCCGAGAGCAAGCTCAACCGAGTTACTGGCATAGTCATTTCACTTATTTTATATTGATGTGCAAAGAGCAAGCTCAACCGAGTTACATCCCTTTTACTGGACTGAGAGCACTAGCTCCACCGAGCTCTAACCATTCACTCTTGCCCGAGGGCACACACTTCCCCGAGCCATATTCATAATCACATACCGAGATCTTACCTGTATGCACGTGGTCCTAGTGACACCAACTAGGTAGCATGTTCTACCGTTATCTCCAAATCAATTCAAATTATAAATCATAAAATAAAATAAATAAATCATTAAATAATGAATAAATAAACGATTAAATAAATAAATAAAACATAACGAAATAATTTTACTTAAAACATGCTTTCAATTATTATTCATAAATCAATCATATAGTCATTTGTTTATTATTTTTAATTACTAGAGAATATACTGAAAACACACATAACATGCATTTCATAAAATTAACTCAGAGGTTGAGCGTGCCGGATGACGCGTTTTATATTGCCCTGGTGCTACAGCTCGCGTGCCGGAGTTTTCTAAAATAAATAATATTTATTTAAAATATGCTCGTAGGATAAAATAATTAAATTCATGAGATTCTCAAAAATTAATAAAATCATGAAATGAAGGAATTGACTCGATCTAAGACACAATTCTAAACAGACTAGAATTTTACAGATACTGATGTCACGTTTTATGAGAAATCTACCAAAAATTCGGCAGAGTCCCCCTTGTAAAACGGACACCCCTCAACTAAAAGTAGAGTCGTTTCTGCACGAAAAACACTTCTATCCACCACACAGTACCACACTCTGATTGGACTCCCAAAACACAAATTTCAGACCGAGATCATCAACAACACTACCACAAAGTATATATGTATATATATTTGAGTTATTAAAATATATAACAAAATTTTATAAAAATAAATCGGGCTATTTGAATTATAATTTCTTTTAAATAATTATCATATACAAAAACCCAATTTTTGTTTAAACTAGTAATATTTCTCATTTAATATATTAATATAGATACTTAAAATTTATTACTTATAAAATTCCGGAAAATTCATAAAAATATATTTTAACACTAAATATAATTAAATCATCAAATCATTAAATACTATAATATTTATATACATTTATATTATTTCTAGAAATTAATCTAAAATCAACAAAATATACAAAAATACCTATTTAGCTAATAAAATTAATGTATATTTTCTAATAATTATAATTATCATTATACATGTTAATTGACTATAAATTTACCAAAAATCAATTAAAATCAAATTACACAATTTTCTCTAAAATTCATATTTTTTACATATAACTTCCAAAAATTATAATAAATTATCGATAAATAATTTTACAAAATTTCTTTTACAAACATTACTCCAAATAATATATATTATTTATTAAAATTATCAAAATTTTTGGGCACATAATAGTAACCCGAACCAAAAATTCCAAAAATTATAAATAAATCCAAGAAATATAAAGAAAATTATATTTTCATAGCATTCAATCTCTACATCAACTTCTCTACTAAACATTTAGCCTAATCTCACTTAATTAACCAAAAAATAACAAAAACTCAAAAATGAATTTACTTGTTTCGAGTCGATCCGGAAGGAGATCGAAGAAACCGAAGGTAGATTCGAGAAGCTTGGAAGATAAAGATTCCAATGACACCGGAATCTTGACCAATCTACGTCAGAATCTGCACCGGCGACCAAAACTAGCTCCAGTCAAAACAAGAGAAAACGGGAAGAGAAGGAAGAGAGACAGATGCTGGGTGGCTGGCCGGAGGACGGCGAGCTGATGCTGGTGCGACGTGGTGGTGGTGGTGGTGAGGAGAAGTGGCAGTGGTGGTGGCTGGGTTCAATAGACCAAGAAGAAGAAGAAGTAGTAGAAATAGGGAAGAAGAAAAAGAAGTGGCAGTATACTGCTACTTCATGTGTTTTTTTTTTCAAAAAGGCAAAAAGACAAAAATTTTAAAATAAATTAAAATTAAAATAACATTAAAATAATATTTATTAAAAGTACTAAAAGTACGCATATATTTATATTATATTAAAAACATCTACTACAAATAATTACACTCACTCACACTTAAATATTCAAATATATATACTCTAAACTTTAATTAAAATTTTTATCAACCAAATATTTTTAACATCAATTTTATAAAATAATTAAACTTAATAATAAATAAATGTCAAAATTCGGGTGTTTACAATCTTCCCTCCTTATAAAAATTTCTCCTCGAATTTTAAATAAATAAAAGGAGTACAAGATTTTTTTACAAATAAAAAAGATAGGGATATGCCACTTACATCACTGCCTCTGTCTCCCACGTGCAATCTTCCACTACATAGTTGCTCTACAGCACTTTCACCATCGGAATTTTTATAGTGGGGAGCTATCGAACTTGTTGATCCACTATCACCACTAAGTACTCTTCATAAGCCAAATCTTCGCTAAGCTCCACTGTCTGAGGCTGAAGAACGTGCAAGGGATTGGAAACATACTTCCTCAACATCAAGACATGAAACACTAGGTGAATCTGTGACAACTCTGGCGGTAACACCAGTCTGTATGACACTTCGCCAACTCTCGATCGAATCTCGAAGGGTCCGATATATCTTGGAGCTAACTTACCCTTCTTACCAAACCTCATCACTCCCTTCATTGGAGACACTTTAAGAAACACCAAGTCTCCAATAGAGAATGACACATCCTTCCTCTTAAGGTCTGCATAACTCTTCTGTCTACTGAAGGCTATCTTTAACCTCTACTAAATGATGGGTATCTTTTCATAAGTCACTTGCACCCATTCCAGTCCAATCAACTGTCTCTCGCCAACTTCCCAACACAAAGGTGATCTGTACCTTCTTCCATACAACACTTCATACAAAGCCATTTCAATACTTGCATGATAACTGTTGTTATATACAAATTTAATCAATGGCAAGTGTACGACCCATTGACCACCAAAATCCATCACACACATCCGAAGCATATCCTTTAAAGTCTGAATGGTCCTTTCAGACTAACCATCAGTTTGAGGATGAAAAGTCATGCTGAAGTCCAACCTCGCAACTAAAGCCTTATGTAATTCTTGCCAAAAGACTGAAGTAAAAGTGGCTCCTCTGTCAGACACTATACTCACTAGTACTCTACGAAGATAAATAATTTGGTTAACATAAAATCTTGCTAACCTGTCAGTAGAGTACATATCCTTAATTGGTAGAAAGTGAGCTGACTTTGTCAATCTATCAACTATCACCTAGATAGCATCATAGCCACTTGATATACGAGGTAAACCACCTACAAAATCGATAGCAATCATATCCCACTTCTACTTTGGGATGGGTAACTGTTGTAATAATCCTGAGGGCCTCTGATGTTCCAACTTCACCTGCTGACAAGTAAGACACTAAGACACAAATTCTGCAATGTCTCTCTTCATCCCATTCCACTAATATGTATCTTTCAAATTATGATACATCTTGGTAGAACCTGGATGAATACTATAAGCAGAGAAATGGGTTTCCTCTATAATCTCCTTTCTTAATTCATCCATATTTGGTACACATAGCCTTGTGCCTAAACACAACGTGCCCTCATTGTCAATTACAAAATTTCTGGATTGACCTTGTTGCACTTTAAACATAATCTTCTACAACTGCGGATCTCTTCTCTGAGCTGCTTTAACTCTATCCAAGTACATTGATTGTACTCTGAATTGAGCTAAAAGAAATTTCTTGGTTATCTTCCACTGGAATCCCTGATTAATCAGTTCATGCAATACCTTAATGATTGGCCTCTTTTATGTGCTAATGTGTGCAAGACTGCCTGCTAACTTCCTACTCAGTGTGTCAGCTACCATGTTCGCTTTACCCGAATGGTAAAGAATAGAGCAATCATAATCTTTCAGAAGTTCCATCCATCTCTTTTGTCTTAAATTCAAGTCTCTTTGCTGAAAGATATAATTTAAGCTCTTGTGGTCACTGTATATTTCACAAGTCACACCATATAAATAATGCCTCCATATCTTTAAAGCAAACACCACAACTACCATTTCCAAATCATGGGTGCAGTAGTTCTGCTCATGCTTCTTTAACTGACGTGAAGTATAAACAACCAATCTCCCATTTTGCATCAATACACACCCCAAGTCCTACTCGAGAAACATCACAGTACACTGTATACCCTTCATTCCCTGAAGGTAAAGTCAATACTGGAGTTGAAGTCAACAAGTCCTTAAATAACTGGAAGTGCTCTTCACATCTGTCAGTCCAAACAAACTTGAAATTCTTTTGAGTTAGCCTTGTTAAGGGCATTGCAATCTTGGAGAAATCCTTTATAAATCTCCTGTAATAGCCTGCTAAACCTAGAAAACTTCTCACTTCAGTGATTGTTGTAGGTCTCGGCCATTCTGCAACTGCTTCAATCTTCTTAGGATCCATTTGAATGCTATCTTTAGATACCACATGGGCTAAGAATTCCATTTGACCCAACCAAAGCTCGCATTTCATGAATTTGACATGCAATTGATGTTCCCTCAAGGTCTGAAGCACAAACCTCAAATGCCTCGCATGCTTCTCCTCACTTCTTGAATATACCAAGATATCATCAATAAAGACAATCATAAATTGGTCCAAGAATGGCCTAAACACCCAATTCATCAAGTCCATAAAGGCTGCTGGAGCATTAGTCAGCCCAAAAGACATCATAAAAAATTTATAATGGCCATATCTCGTCTGAAATGCAGTCTTAGGTGCATCTCCACTTCTAATTCTCAACTGATGATACCCTGACCTCAAGTCAATCTTAGAAAAATATTGGGCTCCCTGAAGCTGATAAAAAAAGTCATCAATCCTTGGGAGAGGATATTTATTCTTGATGGTGACCTTGTTCAACTATCTGTAGTCGATACAAAGTTGAAGACTACCACCATTCTTCTTCATAAATAACACCGGTGCACCCCAAGGAGATGTGCTAGGTCTAATAAAACCCTTAGTAAGTAACTCTTGCAATTGTTCAAAAAGCTCTTTCAACTCTATAGGTGCCATTCTGTAAGGTGGCATAGAGATAGGATTCGTACCAAGCATAACATCGATATAGAATTCTATCTCTCTGTCTGGTGGCAATCCTGGCAATTCTTCAGGAAAAATAGTAGGAAACTCGCACACCACTAGCACCTTCTCAACTACTCCCATGTTAACCTTTGTATCTCTGACCACAGTTAAATAGCCTTTACATCCTCTACTAAGCATCTTTCTAACTGTGATAGCAGAAATAAGATTTTGAGTTATTGAACTCTTATCGCCTCTGAGTCAAAACTCTTCATTATTAGTGATTCTGAAAATCACTACAATCTCTCAATAATATAATGTGGCATAATGGTGAGCTAACCAGTCCATCCCAAAGATTACATTGAAATCGATTACATCCAATAATACTAAGTCTGCAAGCAACTCTCTACCTTCCACTAACACGGGACAAGATGGAAAGAATATGTCTATCTCCAACTCGTCACTAAGTGGAGTCGCTATAGACAAGGGAAATAACAATTTGGATGGTTGCCACTCCATCCTTAAAGCAAAGACAAATTAAACAAACGAGTGTGATGCAACAAGATAAAATAAAAATCTAGCCTCAAAAGAACACACTGAAAGAGTACATGTTACCACCGCATTAGATGCCTGAGCATCCTTAGAAGTCAGAGTAAACACCCTTGCCTGTCCACGGCCAACCTGCTAAGAACTGAAAGGCTGTGTGAATCCTCTACCACTCGGTCTACCCCCATATTTGCCTCCTGAGCCTCGGCCCTACTGGCCCACATACTGAATTGGCCTCTATTGATGGTACATAGGTGCCTGGTAGGGCTAATGCACCTACTAAAATGGCTAAGCATCTAAAGACGAAGATCCCTGGGCATAAAAAGACTAATATCAAGTGTTAGGACAAGCTCTGGAAAGATGTCCAATCTGCCCACACCTGAAACAAGCTCTAGTCAGCAAATGGCACAACCCTTGATGTACTCAGCCAAAAGTAGGGCATGCATTGGGCCCCGAGCCTATACTACCATACTTAGAGCTCTGACTGCTACAACTACTAATGGCTCCAGGTCCAAATCTCAGAGGTCTACTACTCCATTTGCTGTGTCTGCCACTCCTATGCACCTAGTTACCTCGATAGTTCTGCTATGAAGTGCCCGCAGCCTAATTACCAACACTGCCCATCTGAAACACAGGCTGCTGAAACCCCTGTGTCATCACTACTCCACTGTTACTGCTCGCATAAGGGTCAGGAATGGTGCCATGCATAATATGGCGTCTCTTTAGCTGTCGAGCCTCCTCAATAACACTGTCCAACATCCTGTCTCTAGTCTGGATACTGATGTAGGTTGCACCTAAACCCATCACAAATAACTCTATTGTTCTCCTATCATCCTACATCATATTTAGTGCATGACAACCCAATCTGAGGAACTCATGGATGTACTCTGCAACTGACCGATCACCCTTACTTATGTGCAGCAGCTGTCATATGTTGTTATCCCCCATTGATACTGGATAAAAGTACCTCATAAACTGCTCCTGAAATTCCAACCAAGTCATTATAGTCATGTGTGGCTGAATGGACTGCATGAACCAGTCCTGAGCTGCAGCCTGAACAGATAACTCTACAACCATAATCCAATGATAATCTGTGCAGCCTATCTGAGTTTTGGCCTCAATAGTGTTAAAGAAATCCAATGCATCCCCCATGCCATGAAAAGAAACTCTTACCACTCTGGAATATAGTAATGATGCATCTGTATCGACATCCCCTTATTCCTTTATTGAAGCATCTACTAAACTAAAGGCATGGCTTGATTCAGAGCTGCCAAGCCTTGGTTGATACCTGCCATTCCAGCTGTAAAAGCTGCAGGATCAACCTCAAGAACTCCTTGTCCTACATGCTGCTCTTGTTCTTACATCAGAGCTACTTCTGCTCTATGTCTACCCCTACCCCTACCCCTACCCCTACCCCTTCCTCTACGTCGAGGAGCAAGGGGAGGAACTTCATCCTATACGGACTGCTCATCATCATCATCATCATCATATGTTGCTTCAGCAGTAGGAGCATTCCATGCTCTCCTTCTCATTCTAAAAAGACAAAACCAAATGAAATTCAAAATACAACAAGGAACAAACACAACTTGGAAGCTTAGAAACAATGATGATAACAATCGACATTTATCAACCTAATTACCACAGTAGTTCAAGAAAAAAAAATGTAATTCAAAGATCACTAGAGCTGAAAATAAAACATGGGCTCTAATACCAACTTTGTCACGACCCGTACCGAAGGTACTTGACTTGCACTAGGGAATGGGAATACATAAAGTAACCAAAACCCATAGTAAGCCTTAGAAATTTTTTACGAAATAAAAATAGTACTCTTAACAATAAAATAATAATAAATGCAAAATACTAAAAGCATAAAACAATATTCTTTAAATACAACATCTCAAGTCAGGTAAAAAACTAGAATACCGATAATACATACTTTTGAATTAACTATTGCGGTGTTTAGAATTTAGTTACACAATATACAAATCAAATCAACATACAAAATGCAGTCGGTGAAGAACGAACTCGACGCAAACTGTGGATACTAGCAGACAAACTATGAAGTCCTGAAAAAATAAGTTGAGGGGAACCAGACCTCACTGAATGAATTAATTTTATAAAATGCATGATGGTTTTAAAACCGTTTGTTAAAACTCCTTTTTAAAATAAAATAAAATAAAATAATTATAATTATAATTATGAAAATCATTTACTTTTTCGGTAATATTATATAAAGTCTCTTCAAAACTTCTTAAATCAATTTAATATGAAATCCTCGTAAAAAAATATTTAAAATAATTATTTTAGTGGAAACTTGGTAGAACACATAAACTATTATTCTACTAGCCTTTCGACCATCTTTAATCCAAGTGACTACCATCCCGAGAGCAAGCTCAACCGAGTTACTGCCACAGTCATTTCACTTATTCCATATTGATATCTTGAGAGCAAGCTCAACTGAGTTACATCCCCTTTACCGACCCGAGAGCACTAGCTCCACCGAGCTCTAACCATTCACTCTTGCCCGAGGGTACACACGTCCCCGAGCCCAATTCACATATTAGTCACATACCGAGATCTTACCCGCGCACACATGGTCCTAGTGACACCCACTAGGTAGCATGTTCTACCATTATCTCTAAATCAATTTGAATTATAAATAATAAAATAAAATAAAATAAATTATTAAATAATGAATAAATAAACAATTAAATAAATAAATAAAATATAACGAAATAATTTTCCTTTAAATATGCTTTCAATTATTATTCATAAATCAATCATATAGTCATTTCTTTATTATTTTTAATTACTAGAGAATATACTGAAAACACACAGCACAAATTTCATAAAATTAATTCACATGTTGAGCATATCGGGTGACGCGTTCTTTATTGCCCTAGTGCTACAGCTCGTGCCCTGGAGTTCTCTAAAATAAATAATATTTATTTAAAATATGTTCGTAGGATAAAATAATTAAATTCATGAGATTCTAAAAAATTAATAAAATCATGAAATGAAGGAATTGACTCGATCTAAGACACAATGCTAAATAGACTCAGAATTTCACATATGCCGATGTCACATTTTATGAGAAATCTACCGAAAATTCGGCAGAGTCTCTCTTGTAAAATGGACACCCCTCTACTAAAAGTAGAGTCGTTCCTGTACGAAAAACACTTATATTCACCACACAGTACCACACTCGGATTAGACTCCTAAACTACACACAAATTTTCGACCGAGATCATGAACAACACTACCACAAAAGTATATATATTTGAGTTATAAAAATATATAACCAAAATTTTATAAAAATTAATCGGGCTATTTGAATAATAATTTCTTTTAAATAATTATCATATACAAAAACCCAATTTTTGTTTAAACTATTAATATTTTT
>CATIWM010031068.1:0-14829 GCA_949671775.1 Mallotus repandus | reverse complement strand
TTTTTTCTTTTTCCTCTTTTTTTGTTTTTTCCTCTCTTTTTTTACCTTCTCTCCTTCTTTTCTTCTTTTCCTTTTTTTTTTTTTTTTTTTAATTTTTTCTTCATTCTTTTGTATAAATCAATTATCATATATATTTTGTATCAATACATCATGTCCATTATAAAGAAATAATTTATAAAAAATATAAATTAGGTCCATTATAAAGAAATAATTTAAATAATAAATATTGTTGATGTCACAAAAAATAATATTTTTCAATTATTTTCCAATATTATAGCAAAAAATCAGAAAATATTTTCTCTAAAAAATCAAAAAAATATTTTCAAAGAGAAATTATTTTCCACAAACAAACAAAATCTAAGATTTAACAATTTATATGTCTCAGCTATAGTTGAAAAATGTTAATGAATTAACATCTATTTGAGATGTTTGACTTTGAAAATTGAGAAGATAAATTAAGAAATATATAAATTTAACAAAAATAATACTTTCTTTAGTTTGAATCATCGATATCAAGAGTTTTATGAATTCTAATTAATGCAATTCAATTTGTGGGACCTGTAAAGGCAGTAAATAGTTTTTTTAATTAAGCTTTTGAGTAAAAATTAACTTGTGCCCCCTGTCTATCTCTCTAAATTCACATTTTAATCCATTTATATATATATCATCTATGCACGAATTTATAAAAGGGAAATGTCTTCTTTACCTCTTCTGCGATCTTACTATTCAAAATTTTTCTCCTGTTATTATTTTTATAGTTTTTAATAAATAATAATTAAACATGGGACAAAAAAAGAAAGAAGACTTTAGTGTGTGCACCAACATTTAATGTAAATTGACAGAAAATGAATTGGTTCCCTTTTTTTTTTTTTGTGGTTGAAATTGGTTTCCTTTTCACATCGGCTGTGGTTATAACTAGTGAGAAAAATAAAAATAAAAAGACTGGGTCTTTTATTTTACTTCTAACGAAAGATTTTTTTTTTCTCAATCTATTGTCCATTGTTTTGGGTTCTCTTTTCGTGTTTCTTTTTCTTTTTTTTGGTTGAAATTGGTTTCCTTTTGACATCGATGTAAAATGTTGAGAAAATGAATGGATTGCATAATCGCGTATATAATAAAATAAATAATAGAAATAAATTTAATAAAATAAATAATAGAAATAAATGTGAAATTCAATACTTCATCATTAATAAAATATTCTTAAATACTTAAATTAAATAAGTATGAAATTCAACGATTTATTAGAATATTTTATGTAATTTTTTTTATTTCAATTTTAGAAAAAATATTACCTTAAATAAATTAATTATTTTTCTCTAACATATGTTCCAATTTTTAAACAAAGGGTTTAACACAAAACAAATTCTCATGCTTGGCCACCTGAGGACTTGTCCGCGGCACGCTAACATCATCATCAAAGCTTATTAAAGAGTTAGAGCCCGCAAAGCCCAAAACCTTTTGAACTGTTTAGTTTTAAAAAATATTTTTTAATATTTTTTAATTTTTTTCTTTTACAATTTTTTATATTCTTATAATTTTTTGATGAAAGTTATTGTAATAAATTTTTAAATATAATAATAATTATTGTGATTCATATAATAATATTTAATCTAAAATTTATATATTTTATAAAAAAGTTAAATCATGCATATTTAATTAATTATAGTTTATTTTCAAAAAAAACATAATTATAATTCAAAGTCATGAGAATGTAATAGTGGTGGTGGTGGAGGTGGTGGTGGTGAGGTGGCAGTGGTGATGGTGGTGGTAGTGAAGGTTGGTGGTGGTGGAGGTGGAGTTGGAGGTGGTGGTGATGGTGGTTGAGAATGTTGTAGTAAATGTTAAAATGTTAATTGAAAAATTTAGAAAATATCTTTTATTAGTTTTCTAAGACTTTTTATAGTTTGAAAAATTTTAAAAATAGTTTTCTAATTTTCTAAAGTTAGAAAATATTATATATAAACAATAATTTCTATTTTTTAATTTTTTTGAAAATTTTTTCTAAAAAACAAGTATTATTTTTCAAAACTAAATAGATCCTTCTTCTCTCCCACTTCCTCTCTATTTACAAATAATTAGTGAGAAAAATAAAAATAAAAAGACAGGGTCTTTTATTTTACTTCTAAAGAAAGATTTTTTTTTTCTCAATCTATTGTCCATTGTTTTGGGTTCTCTTATCGTGTTTCTTTTTCTTTTTTTTGGTTGAAATTGGTTTCCTTTTGACATCGATGTAAAATGTCGAGAAAATGAATGGATAGCATAATCGCGTATATAATTCGGCATATGTATTACAATTTCAAAATCGGCTGCCAACTTTGACTTTGATATGATTCGGCATATATATTAGCACAATGGTTTAAACTTGTTGACTGATTTTTTTCTTTTAGTTGGAAAAAAAAGATTTGAAGGGAATAGGAGATAGACCGGTCAATACGCTACCCATATACATTGCATATATAATAATTTTGTTTTTATCAACAGACACATCCTAGCATAGATTACGCTGTTTGTTTGTAAAGATAACACTTGTTAACAGTCCATGTTATTGTAAACTTGTTTTAGAATAGGTCTCTTCATCTGTTAAATATCGATGAATTTATTTTGTATTAAAATACACTGATTCAATATATTCAGCACAGCTGATTCGCTCTCTGATTCAATAATTGACTTGGTATCAGAGCTGAATCATAAACATGTCTTCTTCAACCTCTTCTTCATCGTCCACCTCTTCTTCAATGACAATATCAAACAGTGTAATCAATGCTAGGGTGTGTCTGTTGATAGTTCTTAACAAAACAAGTTTATTTTCCTTGTAAAATTATGTTTTTATAATTTTTCAATAATGTTATATACATATGCTGAAAAATAGATGCATGAAATATATATATAAATCAATGAAAATTGCTGAAGTAATACACCATATATGGTTGCATCCTGAACTAATGGTTAAAAATTGAGATCTCGATAAAAAGTTTTGAATTTAAATTCTTACATTCGTATTGGATACTCTGATTATGATATGTTAGTTGTTTATTGAGTTGATTTTTTTTTTTTATCAATAGGGATAACCTAAGTATTATTCTATTATATAATAGAAGAGAATTTTTTCTTTTAGATTAAGTGAAAATTAATTAAATAAATTAACTATTACAGAATCCAAACTCTGCACTAGAGTATGATGCTCTTGAAGAATTTTTTTTTAATGTTATTGAATTGGTGTTCAATGAGGCTATTTTTCTTGATAAATACACTTGACGCAGTTCACCTGTATAATTAATTACAAAATATTAATTTTGTATGGCAATATATTCTATATCAATTCATCAATTTTAGATTGTTTTTTGGTTATTTTTTACATGACCATCTAAGATTTTATTAATTTCTTATAAGAAAGAAAAAATAATTTTTGGAGAAGGCCAAATATGTAAAATTTTTCTTGAATTTTTTTCTGAATTATCATATATATTTTTTTGGTTGGTAGGAGGTAATTGATAGAACATTCTGCAGTAAAATTCTTGGACATGAAACATTCATCAATGCAGCGATAATAAAGGATAAAATGCGCTTAGAAATCGGCTAACAACAGTATGACCTAATCGATTAGTTCACTTCGATGATAGACACCTATATATGAATTCTTATCTCCATCCTAATAACTTGTAATGAAGGAGACACAGCTGTGGGCATCGAATTGAAAGAAAATCAAAACTTTGTGCACATCAAAAGTATATGCCAAAGATTGAGTAGGAAGAGAGGTTTAAATCCTTTTATGATACGGGCCTATAATTTATATATTTTATTTAACTGTTTTAAAAAAAACATATTCTATTTTATAAATTTTAACAATATATGATAATATTTAAATGTTTGATCAATTTATAATTAGTTTGATTTGATTTTATGGGAATGAAAATCTATTCCTCACCTCCATAAGTAAAATGAGTGATTCCTATTGACAGAAAATTTATTTCTATTCCCATAAAAATTTTAATCAATTAAACACTAGAAATCAGAATTACTTATTCTGGTTTTAATTTTCATCCTTATTTTTCATGAAATAAATGAACCATTTGTTAGACATTAATCAATTAGCTCTTCACTATTTTTCATTGCATGGTATATTTTTCATGAAATAAATGAACCCTAACCCCATTCTGTGCTCTCCTGGGAAATAAAGAAACGGAGAAAGAAAAAAAATTAGAAGGTTTCGATTTGAAGAGATGTGGCTTCAAGATAATTCATGCAAAGAAGTTGTGGAAAATTCATGGCGCCAAGCATTAATTTCTGAACAAATTCACGCTGCCATATCCAGAATAAATGGTGTCAGGCTGCTCTCATGCAATGGGAAAAAAATAAATTCGGCAATGTGAATATGGAATTGAGAAATTTGTGGAATGAGCTTTCTAATTTACGATAGATGCCGCAAGATCAAGATAATATGGAGAAGCAAAAAATTTTAGCAGGCAGACTCGATGTTGGGTTAAAAAGAGAAGAAACCATGTGGCTTCAAAGATCACGGGTAACTTGGCTTAAAGATGGAGATAAAAATACTAGCTATTTTCATCAAAAAAAAAAAAAAAAAAAAGCTAGTGGAAGGAGAAGGAAAAATCAAATCTCCAAAATTTTTAACTCAGATGGAGCACATATTGAAGAGGAAGAGGGATTTGCTCAGACTTTTATTTATTATTTTAGAGATTTATTCTCTAGAAATAGATGCTCTTATTTGGATAAAGTAGTTGAAGCTGTTGACAAGCAAATAGATGAGCAGATGAGAGAAGATTTAGATAAGTCATACACTAAAGAATAAATCTCTTTTTTACTCTCTCAAATGCGTCCCTTTAAAGCTCCTAGACCCGATGGTATGCCTTCTTTATTTTTTCAAAAATTTTGGTATGTGGTTCAAAATGATGTTTGTGCTTTAGTTTTAAACATCCTTAACAATAGTAGGTCTCTTGCTTGCATTAATGAGACTTGTATTGTTTTGATCCCTAAAATAAAAAAGCCTAAAACCCCCATGGATTTTCGACCCATTAGCCTTTGCAATGTCATCTTCAAACTTGTCACTGAAGTTATATCTAATAGGTTGAAAGTCGTTCTTCCTGCTCTTATTCATGAAACCCAGTCTGCCTTTGTACCAGGTAGACAAATTTTGGACAATGCCTTGTTAGCTCTAGAGATTTTTCATGCCATAAAAAAATAAGAAAAAAGGTGTAAAGGAGTCTTTGCTTTAAAATTAGATATGAGTAAGGCATATGATAGGGTTGAGTGATCTTTTCATGAAAAAATTATGCTTAAAACGGGATTTCCTAATAATTTTGTTAAGTTGATTATGCAGTGTATTTTCACTGTGTCTTATTCGATTCTCATTAATGGAAGTCCTACTCCATCCTTTTGCCTGTCTAGAGGTCTTAGGCAAGGGGACCCTCTGTCTCTTTACCTCTTTTTATTTTGTGTTGAGGCTTTGTCTAGTTTAATCAAGAAAGCAGAATCTCAAAATCTATTGAGTGGTTTCAAAGTATGTAGGTGTGCCCCTGTGATTTCCCACCTTTTCTTTGCTGATGATAGCATTATTTTTTGTGGAGCAACTAGAAGATAAAGTGAAACTATCAATGATATCTTGCAATGTTATGAAAATGCTTCATGACAAAAGGTTAATTTTACAAATAAGAAATTTCCTTTAGTCCTAATGTATCTACGGGTGCTGGAGACATTTTAAAGCATATCTTTGGCGTTAAAAGGGTTGACAAGTAGGCAAAATACCTAGGTCTCCCTACAATAATTACAAGGTCCAAAAAAAATGCTTTTTCAGAACATCATTGATAGAGTCAGAAAGAAGTTATCTAGCTGAAAAGAGAGAACACTTTCGATTACAGGGAAAGAAATTCTTATTAAAGTTGTTGCTCAATCTATGCCTAGTTATATAATGAGTGTTTTCAAGCTTCCTATGCGGGTTTGTCAGAATATAAACTCCATGATTGCTAATTTTTAGTGGTAACAGAAAAATGAGGAGAGAAGAATTCACTGGTGTTCCTAGTAAAAATTATGCAAACCAAAGAAAGCGGGAGGCCTGGGATTTCGGGATATAAAATCTTTCAACTTGGCTATGCTCGGAAAGCAAGGATGGAGATTGATGACTAATCCTAACACTCTCTTGGCATGTACCTTGAAAACTTACTATTATCCCATACAAGAATTCATGCAATCAAACTGGGATTTTAATCCTAGATACTCATGAAGTAGAATTGTTGGATCTAAAAATCTGATAGATAAAGGCTCAAGATGGTGAGTTGGTGATGGAGAAGGTATAAGAGTGTGGCATGACAGGTGGGTTCCTTATCAAGATGACTTCAAAATCCCATTTTGGAATGGTGAAGTTGATCGAGATATGAAAGTTAGTGGTTTACTGGCAGATGATAAAAAATCTTAGAATCTGATAGAGTTTATGATTTTCTTTGCTCAAATGATGCCCAAAAATTCTTATCTATACCTCTGAGTGTGTGGAACCATAATGATAAATTGCTTTGAAAGTTTTCTAAGTCAGGTTTATATATTGTGAAATCCGCATACCACCTTGTGTGTGGCATGGATCATAATTCTTCTAATTTTGTTGCCTTTTCCTCGACAACTGAGAATTGGGGCTGGCTTTGGAAGCTTCAGATTCCTCCTAAAATTAAATTTTTTGTGTGGCGGATGATTAACAATTTACTACCAGTCGGGACAGAACTCAATAATAGATCATTATAGTTGAGTTCTATTTGTAGGAGGTGTGGTTAGTTAGTGGAGACTGTTGAGCATGCCATTCAAGACTGTGATTGGAGTAAACGTTACTGGTACTTTAGTTTCTTGAGAATTTCTATTTATGATATTGACTCACAGGTTCATCTTTGGGAATAGATTAATAATCTGAGAGCATCTCTTCTGAGGGAAGCAATTTCTACCTTTTGCTGCCTAGCGTGGGTCATTTGGTTTGCACATAATTCAACTATTTTCCAGAACCAGCTACTAGATATCGCGTCTTGCCTACAGTAAGCTCAAAATTTTTTATTAGAGTATGAAGAGGCTAACTCTAGGGTTATGGTCGGTTAGGCAGATAACAACACATATTCGTTTCAAATGAATAGCAAATGTTGTGCTAAGATATCTTCAGATGCAACAGTCTGAGGAAAAGCAATTTGCGGGCTCAGAGCAATTGTTTAGGATAACTAAGTGTTGATACCCAAATTTTGATGATCCGCAAAAAAATCCGATGATGAAGGATTCCTATCACTTAGACATGGGGAAAATTCCTTTGAATGTTTTCTCGAGCATGCTTAGATCGAGAAGAAACCCGAAAGATACCAAAAAGCAACCAGAAACCTAAGAAATACCAAAAAGATACCAAAAAGAAACCAAAATTCAAAAGAGAGCCAACTTGGGCTTGAAAAGGACCAAGAAGTGGGAAAAGCCCATAGGGATGGGTCCATCCACGAGCTTGGGTTGATGACCCACGAGTGTGGGTCATTCAACCCAGTCAATGGGTCAAAAATGACCAAACTACCCCTGCGTGGGTCATATGAACCATGAACGTAGGTCATGACCCAAGAGCATGGGTCACATGACCTAAGCTCGTGGGTCAACTCGGCCCATATATAAAAAATGATTTTTTCCTCTTTTGGAGAGGGGGAAGGTACATTTCCCGAGGCAAATGATTCTGGAGAGAGAAACACATTGTTCCAGCACTCTCTCTCTCTCTCTCATTTCTTCTCACTTCTAAAGCACTTGGAGTACCCATCGAACCTAAACAATCAACCTAAATCATTTTCTCTCACTAGATTTAGACCATCTAAACCAAACCGAGTCACTTCCTAGTCAAAGCACGCATCAAGGGTAATCACCCGGTCCCTTTGAGGATTTCTCAATCATTTTCTAATTAAAAATATCATTTTTATCATCTTTTTCATCTTATTTCCATCATTTTTAGTATTTTCATCATTTTTACATTTTTATTCATTTTATTGTAAATATTTATTATTTGTGATAAAATTGTGATTTTTATGGTGACTTGGAGTTTTTGAATAAGATATGTAAAAGGAGGAGGAAGTTCGATTTGGATCCAGAGGTTTTTGCATTCATTTTTACATTTTTCCATCAGTTTTGCATTTTTTTCTCTATTTATGTAAAAATGGGTATTTTAGTATAAAGTTAGCATTTTTATTATTATTATTGCATCATTTTGATTCATTCTATTTACTGCAGTATTTTTATTTATTTTTTCTCATTTTTATCAATTTTTGTGGTATTTATACTTTTATGGTAAAAATGGTCTTTTTATCATAAAATCTCTATTTTTATGGTAAAAATGCTATCTTTACCATTTTAATATTTGTATTTCTGTATTTTTATTTATTTTCATATTTGTTTCTGTATTTTTATCGTTTTTCGGTATTTTTACAATTTTTATTGCATTTACACCTTTTATAGTAAAGTTGGCCTTTTTATAATAAAGTTCTTATTTTTACGGTAAAAATGTCACCTTTATTATTTATATTACTTTATTTTTGTGATATTTATTTATTTCAGCATTTTATTTATTTTTATTACATTTTTCTTATTTTTATTGTATTTATGCTTTTAATGGTAAATTTGGTATTTTTATGATAAAGTTTACATTTTTATGGTAAAAATATCATCTTTATTATTTTGCATATTTATTGTTGTCATCTTTATTTATTTATGATTTTATTTCTGCATTTTTACTATTTTATTGCTTTTTGCAATTTTTATTGTATTTATGCTTTTTATGATAAATTTGATGTTTTTATGGTAAAAATATCACCATTATCATTTTAAATTTTTATTTCTGTATTTTAATTATTTTTATCAATATTCCAGAATTTTTATTATTTTTATTACATTTTTCTCTATTTTTATTGCATTTTTGATTTTTTTTTTAAATTTATGTTTTTTTTATGGTAAATTTGGTATTTTTATCATAAAGTTAATGTTTTTATGGTAAAAATATCATCTTTATCACTTTAATTTATTCATTTCTGAATTGTTATTTATTTATATTAATATTTTTATATTTTTATTATTTTTATTGCATTTTTGTGATTTTTATTGTCTTTATCCTTCTTATGGGCAAAGTTATCATTTTTATCATAAAATAGATATTGTTATGGTGGAGATGACATCCTTGCCACTTTAATATTTTTAATTATGCATTTTATCATATTTTAAATTATATTAATTGCATCTTTATCATTTTATTATTTTCTTTGATAAATTTATTATTTCTATCATAAAGTTGATATTTTTATGGAGAGTATAATATCTTTATCACTTTCATCAACTTTTTGTACCTTCCTATTTTATCCTTTTATTCATTTGCTTCATCATAAAAATCTCATTTTTAATAATAAAAGTGGTGACTTCACACTGAAGTACCCAACTTTTTAAATCTTGCATCATGCATACATTAGTATCATTGTTTGCTTATGTGTTTAATTATTTTTTTATTTATTACTCCAATTATGAATGAATGAAATATATTAAATTGTCCTCCATGTTATGTGTGCTTACATGTGAATGATAACTAATCTTTGTTTTGCAGAATTATTAGAATAAGATTTTTATTCTTTTTTTAATTATTTTATTGTAATTAATAAAATAGGCTTTTTCAAGGCAATGTAATCCCTAATCCCAATTCTCCTTTTATTTTTATTTTTGATGTATTTATTAGAATAGGCTCTATTCTCGGGTTGTAAACCTTAATCCCTTTCCCCATTTATATTTTGCTTATTTGCTTGCTAATTTTGATTATTTCTTGCATGCTTGTGTGCTACATGCTTGCTTGTTTATATGTTTATTTGCTTATTTATCATATGGTGTATGCTCGTTAATCCAACTATCTGGTGCTTAATTTAAACTGACCAATGCTTGTATGTGGTAAAATGCATCATAAAACCAAAACTAGGGTGAAGTAGTGAATAAATGAGCAACATGTATAATAAGAAACAGGATAAGTAACTCCTGCACACCCTCCCGAACCCATATTCTCTTATTATGGAAGTGAGTTTTTCACTTCTTCCCGATTCAAGTTGGGTGGTGACTCCAAACCTACGTAGCCTAATCAGGGAATCCCTCCTATGAATAATAACAAACAGAAATTTAGTAGATTAGTCACCATTAGCATGTATGCCCTGATGCTATAGGCTCACGGATCTTGTACGATCATAGGTTTTTGGCGACTCCACTAGGGACTTCTGATTTGAGGGGTATGAATGAAAGACTATTTCTTGTTAGACATAACTTGTTTATTCACCTTCACAACAACATAACTATATATCATTACACTCACCACATGCACCTTGGTCCCTAAACCCTCAAGAATACTAAATGACATTTGTAGACGGCTGGGTTTAGTGCGCGCCCAAGTTTATTGCAACCACAACACTGTTTGAGCTCAGGGCTCTAGGGGACACACTAACCATTGTCACAAAGACATGGCGTGGAGATGTGGAGTCTCCACCCAAGGTAATAACTAGGACAAATCAAAAGTGGTGGTAACTCGATTCTCTAATACAAGCTAGCACCACAACAAGGAGTTCTGGATACTGAATACCAACTTCTTTTGGTCTTGTGTTCATTTAGATTTATTTTATTAATTACTAGCTTATTCCCTAATTACATGCAATTTCATTAAACTCTAATTGAACATCCATCTAACCCTAAGGCAACCAATCCATGAAAAAGCACATAACAAATGCATTCAAAGCGTTATGTCCCTAAATCTAAACTATAGTTGATTTTAATTTAAGTTAACTAAATCTACATATTTTATTTACTAGTGTAATGGAACTAAAAATGGGCCTACATTTTGATAATTAGTGAGCCTAAATCTATTATTTTAATTCTAAAAGTAGGACTAAGTATATTAAATTTTAAAAGAAAAAGAAATTAATTAGTGGGCTTAATTCTAATTAATTTTAATTAAATGAAATGATCATAAGTCTACAAATTATGAAGAAGGCTTTATTAATGGGCTGAGCTAAGTCTAAGTTAATTTTATTTAACTAAAAGTGGGCCTAAAATCTAAATTAACCTAAATGGGCCTAAGTTGATTTTAAAGTTAATTAAACTTAAATTTAAATTTAAAAGCTTATTTTATTAGTGAGTGAGACCTACACGTGGGCTTGGGGCTTAAAATAAAAAAAAAAGCCCAAATGAAAATAATAAAAAATAATAGATAAAAAACAAACATTATATGATTTTTCTAACCCTAATTTTAATTACATATAACCTAAAATTAATCTGAAGCCAACATTAATTTTAATTGAATTTACCAAATGAAACCCTAATTTACTAACCAATTAAAAACACATGTCACACACATAATTTTACTATTCCCACTATTGGGGCTATTACAATCTCTACGTACAATAGTAATTACATGCCCAAAAATTAAAAATAAATACACAGCGCAATTGCCACTAAAACATAGAAAATAAAATAAACCTAAAAACTACGTTATTTTAACAGGGATCAATCCATGGCATTCCATGGACCTTCATGGATCTAATCCGTTCAATCCTATCTCCATAGTGTAGAATGTTTCCACCACCAGAATCAAAGAAAAAAAACAAAAAAATCAAAAACTGATTAGAATTAACATAAAAAAACAAATAACAAAAAATGAAAATAAATAAAGTAAAAGGAAATGATCAAACGCAGAGATACAATATTGATTAGCTCCTCAGAGGCCTTGTTTGATTCACCGTTTGAATGGATCTGCTATATTGATGTTCTAAGTTCCAGGCTTTGATTGCTTTTTTAAAAGAACCGTAGAACATAAAATTTACGAAAGAAAGAAGATTTTTTTTAAAGAAGAAGGGACTCTCCCAAAATTTTCCCCAGAAAAAGAAAATCCTTTTTTTTTCCCTTTTCTCTTTTTTTCTCTATTGAAAATCCTTTTTTTTCTTCCTTTTTCTCTTTTTTTCTCCGTTCTATCTTTTTCCGTTCTTTTTCTCTTTTTTTTCTCTCTTCTTTTTCTCCTGTGTCTCTCCTTTTATTTCCCGTCAGATTAACACCCACACTATCCTATCATCCCAAATGATAAAGACTTTATCTTTATCGTTAGGGATGATAAGATTTCAATTTATTTACAGATAAAAATGAGGATAAAATTTTATTTTATTTATTTATTATTTATTTTTTTATTTTTTGAAACTAATTTTTAACCAATCAAAATTTAAATAAATAATTTTAAAAATAAAAAAAAATGCTGGAGTCTAGTCGGAATCATGATGGCAAAAAGACCCCTGAAGAAAAAGAGACTTTTCAATTTAGCCCGTAAAAAATGCAATCAAGCCTTGGGATCTGAAATTCAAATACTAGAGACCTATTTGCAA
Source organism: Mallotus repandus (assembly GCA_949671775.1). Taxonomy (NCBI): domain Eukaryota; kingdom Viridiplantae; phylum Streptophyta; class Magnoliopsida; order Malpighiales; family Euphorbiaceae; genus Mallotus; species Mallotus repandus. The sequence continues at coordinate 2,440 of CATIWM010031068.1, read as the reverse complement.
TAAATTTTCATCATCAGAGTCCTCTTTCGCTTCCATACTCTAGTCATCCCGAAATTGGGTGCTTACAACATTGCCATCATGATTCCACTCAAGTCACAGGGTGAAGAAGATAGGTATTATCACCTTTAGCCTTTACTCAATCAAGAAATTTTGTAGGTTTAAAGTGACGCGGCCTGACTCCCAAGTCCAAAATAGGGTATAATTTTTCTCGAGTAGGTAAAAGAATGCCAGACTCTCTGACTGAAGTCTATAACCCTAGTGATATGGGGGCATTCTCGCTAAAAGAACCCAAGCGGTAAGCCCGATTCAGCTCATATAGATAAACCAGTAGAAATCTTCCCTAGGATCCCTCCTAGCTCTTGCATGCTATCCTTGTCTTGATGTTGTCCATTTGACCTGACATTCATAAATGATATGACATCTTTAGTGTCTGCCGCCATTTACTATCGTTATGACAGCCTTCATAGACTATCCATGCTTAGGCTCGTGTGATCCTTGTTTACCTTGTGTAAGCTCAATACACAAGGAATGGTGAGAATTGTACACCTCAATTTAGATAGTATGTAAAGGCCGATAAATTGATGGTAGAACCTATAGAAGTCGTCCATTTGTCCTTATTAGATCAAGTGGATGAATTAAGAATTTAACTAGATTGTGAACACTCATGCTGAGAGAGTCAAGTTGTAAACTACCGAACCAAACCTGCATGTCTCTTAGTAAACACATTGAATGTTGATGAAAGGAACATGAACTCGGATCCCCTTTGTAACTATAGTCCATGCGCTCGTGGGCACGCACAGACTATAAATGCCATTTGTGACCCTACAATTGGGCCTTTCATTACATCATGTGGTTACTTCGAGTATATTTTGGCATTGTTCCCTAGTTTACCTCTTAATTCTGATCATCATGAACGAAAATAGCCTAGTCTAAGAGCAGAACCATAGTCCCCCAATGGCTATGATTCAAAAACCCACCTAGGAGAGAATTCTCTACCTTGTGGAGTAATAAGGTTGGAAGGAGAGACTGCCAGTGTTTGGTTTGTTCATTTTGCAGGTTTTACACTAACCTCTGTTTGCTCATTTCTTTTCTTTTCTTCCTATGCAAACATATATATACACATAGGATATTTCATCATGCACTAACTCATGATCTTTTTACAGCCATTTTGTATTCACTACATTAGCAAGGTTGTGACTGTCACGTCATGCATACACGCTAACCGATCTTTTTGTAGAATTCATCATATTATGCACACATGCATCATGCCTTGTATCATCCTAACAAGTATACTTGTGCAGAAACATAGCTCCCAGAAAGTCTCATAAAATCAAAGCTGCTAAATATACCAGCACTAGTCCTGTTATCCCTATGACCAGTCCAGCTTAAGAGATAATGGCTTAAAGCACAAAAGAACAATTGAGGGATGCTCTCAAGAAATTGATCAGTGACGAGACTTTGTCTGACTTCATAAAGAAAGAGACAAAAGCCACAATGGAATAGTTGATATGTAAAAACGCAGAATAAAGAGAAGCTTTTGGGTTAGTTAATGCAAAGATTGATAGAGGGAAGAGCAAAGTGCCCACTCCAGGGTTGTTCATTGAGGATGATAAGTACTGTAGACGGTGGGGTTTAGCGCGCACCCAAGTTTATTGCAACCGCGACACTGTTTGAGCTCAGGGCTCTAGAGAACACACTAACCACTATCACAAAGACATGGCGTGGAGATGAGGAGTCGCCACCCAGGGTAATAGCTGGGACAAATTGAAAGTGGTGGTAACTCGATTCTCTAATAAAAGCTAGCACCACAATCAGGAGTTCTAGATATGGAATACCAACTTCTTTTAGTCTTGTGTTCATTTAGATTTATTTTAGTAATTATTATCTTATTCCCTAATTACATGCAATATCATTAAACCCTAATTCGAACATCCATCTAACCCTAAGGCAACCAATCAATGAAAAAGCACATAACAAATGCATTCAAAGTATAATGTCCCTAAATCTAAACTATATTTCATTTTAATTTAAGTTAACTAAATCTACAAATTTTAATTACAAAATGAAAATGAAACTAAAAATGGGCCTACATTTTGATTAATTAGTGAACCTAAATCTATTATTTTTAATTCTAAGAGTGGGCCTAAGTCTATTAAATTTTAAAAGAAAAAGAAATTCATTAGTGGGCTTAATTCTAATTATTTTAATTCTAAAGAAAGTGGGCCTAAGTCTATTAAATTATGAAAGAGGCTTTATTAATGGGCTAAGTCTAAGTTAATTTTATTTAATTAAAAATGGGCCTAAAATCCAAATTATCCTAATGGGCCTAAATTTATTAATTAAACCTAAATTTTATTTTAAGGGAGTTAGATCTATATGTGGAATTGGAGCCCAAAACAAATAAAATTAAAAACAAGCCCAAATAAAAAATAAAAAATAA
>CATIWM010031038.1:0-14975 GCA_949671775.1 Mallotus repandus | reverse complement strand
CAATTGTATAACTGTCTTGTGTATTTATAGGCAGTAGGTGTGCTTGGGAATTTCTGTATGAGGAGTCCCATTGATGTAATCCTGTTTATTAGGAGAATAATAAAAGGTTGGGAGAGTTTCCTGTAAAAACTGTGTGGCATTAATTCGGACAGATTGAGAACCTCTACTGTTGTGTTGTGTGTTGGCTGAGTCAAGTATGTGCAGACTTGATTGCCATTACAGGCCGAAAATCTAGGGAGAGATTTTGACCATCTTCTTCTTCTTCCTCTCTTTATTCTTTCCTTTGTTGGTCACTCTATCTTTCAGTCTCAAACACTCACACACACTAAAATAAAGAAAAAAATAATTTTAATTTTTTTCTTTATTACTATTATTATTATTATTATTTATTCAATCACTTTGCTCATAATCCATCCTTTTTTAACTGTTTGAATATAAGAAAAGAGATTTATAAAGGATTATAAATAAAACCCATTTCTTCATTTCTCAGCTTTTTAACCAAAAAAAACCAAAAACAGAAGAGGTAACAATGTTGGAAATATACGTGACACCATCTATTCTCATCACTGCATGGCATGCTATTAGTTTTTTTTTTTTTTGGTTTCCTATTCAATTTTCAAGAAGCAACTTCAATGGATCTCAAAGAACGGTTATTTTCACAGTAAATTCACTATTTCTTGTTCTTTTGCTGTGTTTTTTTTTTTTTTGTCCGATTTGGTGGTGTTATCCTTTGTATTAGTTCTCATATGAACACATGATTTTAGGTAACTGTTCTTTTGTATTATGAATTTTTCTGGCAAGAATTGAGTTGGGATATGTATAGAAGAGGGTAGAGATTGTATCTTTTAGGTGGGTTGTTATCTTCATTTATTCTATGGCAGTTCTTTTTTCTTTAATAAGGTGTTTTTTTTTTTACTTTTCGTCTTAGTAATATTTCAAAGAATGGTCATAGCCATTTTTGTTTTGCAGAAGAAGATGGTAGGTTTGTTGGTTTTTTTTTTTTTTTACTGTTATTTTACCCATTTTTAACCTTCACATAGAATAAATGGTCATTTTTATCCATTTAAAAAGGGTAAAGTTAGTAAATGATGTAGCATGTGAGATGGACAAAGATGAATTCCATTTGAGCTTATTAAATACACAGTCAATTTAAACTAAGCCGTATACACTTTATTGTTATGATTTTACAAAATTTAGAGATTCAAATAAAAAAAATTAAAAATTCAAATAAAAAAATATAAAAGCTCATAAACCAAATTTATACTTTTTCCTTTATTAAAAAAGGCACGGTCTAATCTTTTACAAAATTCAACGCACACACCTCGAATAATGTTAGTTTGATTTGATTGGTGGTTGAGAATAATACATTAGTACATCTTTCCTCTCATACTAACTTTTTTAAAATTAATTTACTAATCCATTATATGGTTAGTTTATTTTTTTTTAAAAATTACTTTATTTATAATTACTACTATATAATAAAAAAAAACTCTTATTCTATAGGTATAACTGTAGAATATCTCTTAATTTAACTATTAAGTAATAATAAATTCATTAATTTACAATAAATTTTAAAAAATTAATTAATTGAAATTTAAAAAATACAGTAAACAACATAAATTTTTCACATTTAATTTATCAAAAATATAGATGACTTTATTTTCATAATTTAAAATGCTAGGATGATATTTTTACATATAAAAAAATTTATTTTTGAAATTTTAATTATAAAAATAAGATTCTTAAATTAAAATACTTATTAAAATCAGTTATTAAAAATTTATTTTCATCAACTCTCTTAAATTAATTTTTATTTAAATTTTAATATATACAATTATATTAAAATAATAATTGAAGATAAAAAAAATTTAAATAATTTTATTTTTATATATTTTATTTTTATCATTATATTTTATAATGTATTATTTTATCTATAAGTGATTATTAACAAAGTAAATTTTATTTTATAAAAAACAAACTAAACCTAAACTCAATTTTCAGAAACATTGACACATACACTGACGAGACGGCCTCCATTTTAGTTAAGAGCGGTGGCATTCGCGTAGGATCAGCGTTTCAACAGTGTAGAACAAAAAAAAAAGAGATTGCAGGTCACTGAAGCATCCTTAAATTCTCACTACATCTTCACAACTGCCAACGAACAAGTAACAAAACCATAAACATTAAACATAATCAGTCCACTTATTCACATCAAAGATTAAAAAAACACTCTAAAATCTCCAAAAAAAAAAAATCAATCTTTTTCTTCTCTTAACTCTCTGTTTTTATTTCAGCGGTTGTGAGCTAAAGCAGGCAGAGAGAGGGACACACAGAGAGCCATTCAAAATGGCAAGGACAAGTCATAATCGAAGCAACGACACCAGTAGCAGCAGCAGCAGCAGTAACAACAAGGCTGGCACTTTCTTTTTAGCCACTCTTATTATGTGGTTTATATCAGTTTTGTTTGAGATATTATTCAATAAGCGCACAGAGCTCTTCTGGATAGTTTCTGGAGCTTTCTTTTTCCAATTAGCCAACTGGGTCATTCGATTCTTCGTCTCTCGAAATCCTCTCTTTGTTAATACCTCTGTTTCTCTGCTTCATTCCACTATTACCTCTGTTTCAGGTCCTTATTTCTCTCCTTTTCTTTTTCATAGTTTTCCTTTTTTTTCCTATCTGGGTTGGATTGATAATATGTTTTTTATGCACTAGCATCATTGATTTTGATTATTTCTTTTCTGGGTATGTTAGCACTGTTATGTACTATTAGCCAAAGGTTATCAATGGTCACTGTTGCTCTTGCTGTTATCAGAGCACAGCAGTTTTGAGTGTTTTATGCAGTATTTGTTAAGAATCTACCTGTTTCAAGTAAAGGACAATGTCAGATGGTTAATTGTAATACAAGTATTTGACATTTGTGGTGGTTTAAAAATGGAAAATTATTTGCTGGTTTTTGAAGCGATGATTCTCCTGGAACTCTTGTTCTTTAACTAACTGCCATGAGAGTATTTGACTGATGCAATTATTTTCAAAAGATTAAGGAAATATTAAGATTGAATGCCATGCCTGTTATCTTGGAGTGTGTATAGAGAATAGGAAAGTTCAAGAAGGGTTCACCAAAACTTTTCGAAGGCCAGATTTTTGTTACTTTTCCTGCATTGAATTTCTTCTCCTTGCGGTCATGTGTCCAATGTAATTGCTTTGCAGTCTCGAGTTCTCCTATTTATTATGGTCTGTTGGTACAATTTGGGGTGGGAGATTGAATTTCAGAGATGAAATTGGAAGCCCGGTGGATGAAAAAAAATTAAGGTTTACATATAGAGGAAGTTCTTTAGTTGAATTGAAAAATAATAATACAATAGAAGGTGTTGAAAATGTTAATGCTCAATTTTAGATTTTTAAACATATTGTGAAGGTTTTCCTTGAGGTGAAAAGATCTCATGTCAAAAACTAAAAACTTTTTTGTTGTGGAACCTGAACACAGTTTGAGCAATTATTGTACATAATAAACTCAAAATGTAAGTTAGCAAGAGGACTCATTAAAAATGTAGTGCTTGTTAGTTCTGATTGAAAGTATAAATTGTTTATTCATATTCATTGTTTTGAGAGGATAAATTTAGAGTTCTATTCATGTTCACATTTTCTTTGCACAATGTTGACACAATTAATCAGATAAATACCGTCTCTCAGTGGAAAGCCATAAAGTGCGCTGCATGTTTTAATGTAAAAAAAAAAAAGGTTGCTTGGAATTAGTATGGTTTGAATCTTCTTGTGGTATAAACTCACCATTACTGATCACCTACTGAGGAAAGAGCAATTATAAGATACAATTTAATGAGTGAAAACTAAATTTTTTGGAGAGGCTAAAGAACCAGTTATGTGTTAAAGTTCAGATCTTGGCTGTTGAATAACTAACGGAAGGACATGCCCAGATAGATTTAGAAATGTACATGTATTTGTTTGCATCAATGAAGTTCCACTTGCTCAATTTTTTTGTGCCTTCACTTCTATTGAAACATGTGTTATGTTCTTTTTCCTGAATACAGTGATAAATTTGGTATTTGTGTCTGCTTCCTTTGCAGTGGTTTTCATTTTAGTACATCAGTATTTGAAAGATGGTTCAAATAGGATGTTTGAGCATTCACAACTCGTTGGAGGTACTTGGCAGTGGGCATACCCCACTTTGTGTGTTTCATGTGGTTATTTTGCATATGATCAGTTGGATATGCTGCTTTATCGACTATACAGCGGCTTGATCCCTTCAATTCTCGTACACCATCAGATACTTCTCATTTGCTTCACCCTGGCTTTATATCGGAATGTCACTGTCAACTACCTTATTCTCACCCTTATATGTGAGGTATATTTCTTTGGAGACTTGTCTATAATGTGATTGTTTTATTCCTATAATATTATTTCATGACTGTTCAAACGTCTCCAGTTCTTCCTAAAATTATTAGAATGGTTTATGTAATACAATGTTACAATCTCAATGTCCTACATCAGTTGCACAGGAAATTTGATGTAGGTAAATAAGATCCAGGTTCTCCCGTATTAATGACTGCTTTTGAAGTGTCTTTCTTAACGGAACTGGTAATATGTGTAACAATAAAAAAAATTTAAAAAAAAAAAAAAAAACTCTTACAGTTGCAACTCACAACTGCTAAAACTCACTTGCATCACCACTTGCTTCTCTCTTTTATTTTACACTGACAGATTGCTATCCCAGTCTCACTACTCACACGCAAAGCTTGCTCATTTTTTTCCTGTGAGTGCCAACCACACATGCAGTTGCAATTTTTGCAGTCGGACTAATTTTTTTTTTTTTTTCTTTTAGGGAGGGTTTCTAGTTGCTAGTTAAGAGTCTTATAAATGGTATCAAAACCGTAATAAATGGTAATGCAAATGGATCTAAAGATTACAAACAAGATGAAATAGTTTGTTAAATATGTGATTCAGATCTATGTGTGCTTGTGTACCAATGTGGTCTTGTAATTCTGATGTTTAAGCTTTTTTCCACAATGCAGCTACATTCAATCTTCCTGCATGTAAGGAAAGTGCGGCGGATGGCTGGTGTTCGGGATGCTAAGAGCAAAACAGTGAAGTTAGAGTGGGTTATGAATTGGGTCTCTTTCATTTTTGCAAGATGCGTGTCTCATATTCTCATCACCATCAAGCTACTCACCGATGCTTCCAAGTTCGAAAAAGGTGTGGAATTGCCACTTGCTCTGTTTGGGATGGCTGGTATGAATTTGTTGAATGCTGGTCTTGGCATTGATCTCATTAATGCATTCAAAAGAGAGAGAAGAAGTCGTATTCATCACGAATAGAATAAGAAGACAGAATGAAAGGCAAAGGAGTTTATCTTGTGCATCTTAAATTGTTATTCCTTGATTTTTTTGTTCTTTCTCATATTGTTTTGTGATTGAGATGCAATCAGCTCAATGTACCATCTTATGTAAAGAATGAGATATGTAAGTCATGAGAAAAGTTAGAAATGGAACATTGTGGCATATGTTGTACTACTCTTGAATTACTTGGACCTTGCTTGGTTCATTTTATAGGACTGCCCAGGAAGTTATATTTCCGGAAGTATACTTTCTGGAAATATATTTGTTTGAAAATATAATTTTAATATGTTTTGTTTGTTCCTCAGAAAAAGATCAACTTCTCAGAAAATATATATATACATTTTTCATTTGGTATAATATTGTAAAAGATATGTGTCCTTATTGTAGATAAAAGATTTTCATTGCTTCCAAGGTCAGCTGGTCTTCAGTTTCCGTTTCAGAAGCTAATGCACAAGGGGTGGTGGCGCAGTTGGCTAGCGCGTAGGTCTCATAGCTTCTGAGTTATCCTGAGGTCGAGAGTTCGAGCCTCTCTCACCCCAATTATTTTTACAATTAAATCTTGAATGTTCAATTTGTAGCATTAAAATTCTTTAATTTTTAAAAATTTAATTGTTAGTTCTATTTGTTAAATGTAACAGTAGCAGCTGACGTGGCAGCAATTTTAATAACTATGTCGTCCACGTCAGCTCCATGTTTTCCATAAAGGGTTCTATCATGGCTACAATCTTCTCTGGTGTCGGAAATGGAACTTTCAGTACCGGGTTCTTGATCCACCGGAATCTTCTCTTGACTGCTCATGTTAGTATTCCTTCTATTACTGCTGCTGAAAGTTTAGAGATCCATCTTCAAAATGGTGCTGCTGCTACTCTTTTCTTCACAAATTTTTTCTTCTTTTCTTTTTTCATTTTTCTTTGGTAAAAAAGTATGTTTCTTTTGAGGTGTTTTATGTAATTTTATGTTCTGGATATTTGGAAGAGATTGGTTAATTTGATGGATGAATGGAAATGATTAAATGAATTAGGAATTGTTGATGTTGGATGTAGCCATATTCATACTTGTGTAAGCATTGAATCTGATTACATATTGGCAGATGCAACTTCTTCTTCTTCCATTTGAAAAAAAAAAACTTGAAGAAGGAGCAAGATGGAAGAAAATGGCAAAAGAAAATAAGAAGAAGAAGAAGAATTGCCATGTAGGCAATGATTAAGAGGCCTGTAGTGCACATGGAGCTAACGTGGATGACAGTGACAAAAATTGCTGCCCCATCAGCTGCTGCTATTACATTTAACGGATATGACTAATGGTTAAATTTTTAATAATTTAGAAAATTTAAATGTTACAAATTGAACATTCAGGATTTAATTGTAAAAAATGTATTACTTTCAGGACTGCAAATGTCGTTATCCCTAATGAAATCTTTTTTATTTTTCTTATTTTGCTAAAAAGTAATGAAATCTTTTTAATTTTCTGCCTTAACTCCACAAATCAAGGATATTACTATATCAGCCGTATCAGCTCTTTAGCAAGTGAAATTTAGTAGTCTCTATCTTATGATCAAGACACTAGCAGCCAGGATGACACTAATTCCCCAAATCTTTAGCCAAAACATACAACATGAGCACTTGAAAAATTCATTAGGTATAGACTCATCAACTGTGTATAAATGAAATGAAAATGAAGTCAAATGAAAATTGCTGATTAAATAGCATTTAATCAACATCCAATAAATTCACCGTCTTTACAATCATTGAAAAATCAAATATAGATTCTTGCTGCTATATTTCTAGTTGTATTCCATTCTTGCTTCTCGAGAAAAACTTTGCAAACCCATTTCTGTTCTTCTCAGAACTAATGTGATTTGATGCTGCTGATGAAGTTGATGACGATGAAGATGGAGGTGAATGCCCTTCAGTTTTATTATTTACTGAAGGACCAGAAGTCTCAGTGGCTAGTCTTGAGGAGCTGGAATCCATCTTAGGTGAGATTGTTTCACTTGAATGTAACTTCCATGGTTCGCCACTAGCTCTAGCCATCAGAGCTCCTCCTGCAGAGAACTCTGGTATGCTAGCAGTGTCAATTAAGAAATCTTCTAGGGTTGCTAGAGATTTCAGTTGCTTTCCTAGAGATGCTATTGTTTTCTGGCATTCAGCAAGTTTTCCAGCTGCTACTGCTAGGTCTTCCTGGGATACAAGTTTGAGATATGTTATGCATGAGACATTCGTATAGTGTTTATTTTTTACCAGAATCGAATGCAAAGGTAGAAAATGAGTTGGTATTGCAGACATGCAAGTAATTAAATGCTAACCTGCTTTATCTTTGGTTCACTGCTTAAGCTTGCAGATTTCTGGAGTTCAACTTCAAGTTTCTTTTCAGATAGTTCTTCTTCCAGTGCCTTACACTTGACCCCAGTTTCTGCTGACAGGGCCCTCTCTTTCTCCACCTCAGCTTGTAGTAATTTAACCTTTGAAGCCATTGTCCGAGCCTCAGCTTCCACAGTAACTAGTTGGGATTCAATTTGCTGCTTTGATTCATTTGCCAGAGATAATTCCTTTTGCAATTTCTCCAGCTTCAGTTCAGCCTCCCTCAGCAGAATTACGAACTCTTCATTCTTCTCTTGACTTATTGTCAGGGTCATCTCCAATTCAGTTGTCTCCACCTGTATCTTCTCTAACTTCTCTTCCAATTCAAATTTCTCTCTTTCCATCTTCTGTAGCTTCACTTCCAATTCAAGTTTTACCTCTTCCATCTTTTGTAGTTTTGCTTCCAATTCAAGTTTTTCACCTTCCATCTTCTGCAGCTTCTCTTCCAATTCAGCAGTCCGATGAATCATAATTTCCAGTTCAGCTCTCAATGAGTTTTCTGAATCAGTGGATTGTTTGGCAATAGCTTCTGGTTTGGAATTACCAGTTCCACTTTCAGTCACAGGTAAAGCAGCCAGGCGTTCCATTTCAAGAAAATCGTCCATGAGATCAATTTCAATGGATGAGGATGGGAGATTTCTATTAGCAGCTTTTTCATTTTTAAATTGATCAAGCCCAGTAATCAATGCAGAAGTCCATAAATCGGAGCAACTTGGCTCAAATTTGTATAGCTCTGAGCCACTTGCTTTGCGAGTATCCATCTCCACTGCATTAAGCCTCTCCCCAATGTCTGATTGACTATCAGTGAGAGATTCAACATAGATTGAAGAAGCAGTAGAAGTTTTATGATCAATAAATGATGTTGATTTCAAAGCTGTGGATTTTAGCCTCCGACATTCAGCTTCAAGCTTTGCCACTTTCTTTATGCTCTCCAAATTTTGCTTGCTTGCAGTTTCAGCTGCTTGCGTACTCAAGTCCCTTTCGATTGTTATAACTTCTAGCTCCTCAGATAAAGATAGGACCTCAAGCTTCAGGGAAGCATTCTCTCTCTCCAAATATTCAAGTTTATGGCATATATCTGGATCGATTTGAGGCATAGGTTCTGATTCAGCAGCCTTTGCTCTTGTTTTAAACTCAAGAAGTTGGCTCTCAAGTTCAGATTTAGTGGATTCCCATTCACGAGTTTTCCTTTCCACCACTTCTTGGACCTTTTCTTCCTGCTCCTCTCTTCCCTGTCTTAATTGCCTAACACATTCCTTGAGTGCCCCATCAAGATGGCTCACCCGATCTTCAAGTACAGATTTCTGATGAATTGCAGCCTCAAGTTGTTTCTTTAGAGCTGCTACTTCATTTTCAGCCTTTTCCCAGCCTAAAGTTTTAGAGAGGAAATATATTAGTTTATAACAGAGTGAAACTTGGTATTCCTAGTTGAGCAAACTCATCATATAGAATTCGACTTTAAATGAACACTTATCTAACATTGCGACAATTTCTCAGCACTTAATTCTTTGGGCAAGAATATACATGTAAACAGCAAAAACTAAAGTTCAAACGCATCCAACATAGCAGAAAATTTTTCCACCAAATTTGTCCCTAAGGAAATACCTGCTACAGCTTCTTCAGCAACTCTGGCATGCTGCTTTACTAGGTCATCTTTAGCACTAACATTAACAAGAGCCGCTGATAATCTCTCTGTTAAAGTCTTAATGCTATCATTGACATCTTCGTCCCTTGCCGCAGTTTTTGATGTGACTTCAGGAGATTGAGTATCATTGGTTGGGGATGCCTTCAAGGCGTCCTGGTTCAATTATGAATAAGAAAAAAAGGTGAAACCAACAAACAAACAGAGCAAAGATCTGAAATTTTACCAGACAAAAACAAATGCCAGCTCAGGGAGAAGAAGTCAGATGAGTAAACCACAATTGTCCTTAGTGAAGCATGAGAAATGAACATGATTAAAAAAAAAAAAAAATACGTGACAGTACTTCTTCTGCCATTTATATCTACCCAACCAATGATGCAAATAAGAATCCCGTTGACATCCCCAAAGTCTATGCAACAGTCCTAAGATAACTTTCTGAAATGATAATTTAAATTTTAAATTTTTCTTGGTTCTTTTAGAAATGCACCTTTTGGAGAGAGTTCGTGCTTCAATATTTTGACTGCTCTTCTCTTTATCTAAAATTAGCAAGAAATCGAAGAGCAACATAACCATACATGGAGTTGTGGGTCATATTTTGTGATACTTATAAAATGTAGCTAATTATCATGCACTGAATCCAGGTTCTTTTAGCAAGCTTAATTGTTGAACACTTCAGATTGTAATGCATAACTATGGGATTAAATCCCACAAGAAACTCCAGCCACAAGCTTTTTTTTTACCTAATTGCTGATATTCAAACTTAGACTACAATTTAAAAATCACCTAATTGCTGATATTCAAAGCACTCCATATGATGCCTATAATTTCAATATCAATGCTACAGCAAGACTAGAGGACATCTCTTGCACGCATTATAGAGCAACAGATAATGAAAGAGAAATGCACACATGGACAGCCAATGAAGAAATTTCTTGGGATTTTTAGATGTATTAAACCCAATCAAATTCAGTACTTTCAAAATGGAAGAGTTTAATAACCAGAACTATTGATATGGGAAAAACAAACAAACAAATAGGTAGATATCAAATTCATCAACCACTCTCAAAATTTCCATGAAAACCACAAAGTTTATTTGAAAGAATAGTACAGAACAACACTGTAGCTAAAAGACAATCAAAAAGCTTCCAATTGTGGGGCTGATTGGATGATAATAACCTACCTGCTCATCAGAAAATCTCTCAGAGAGTGAAGATATTGATCCTGAGCTCTCAGTTTCACCAGGGCTCCTCTCTGAAGACTTCCTCTTCCACAACCATTTTCTCTTCTCCATCACAAAATCTTGGACTTTATCTCTATCTCATCAAAGAATATTTACCTGCAAATAATTTTCCATCATTAAAATGAAGTTACCAGAAACAAACACAAACCTTGAAAGCTCGAAACAGAAGATACCCACAACAAATTTATATTGCATATTGTGAATGCAGCAGATAAGCCACTTAATATCCAGAAATACTTATCCTCTCTACCAACAAACTCAAACATCAAACAAAAAAGGATAACTTGACTTCTCATTTTAACAGCTTTGCTTCAAATTTACCCAATAGCCAGCCAACACCACCACCAACAGCAATTGAAGTTTAAACTTTCAACGACCCAAATAGCACAAGACGAAAGCAAGAAGAAGAAAAAGCACTAATACACACTTACAATATCTAGAAAATAAAAAGATTATAAGCTCCAGCAACGCCCAACAAGCAAAAAGAACCTTTTTTTTTTTTTTTTTTCTGAGTTTCCACTGAATAGTGAATCACTAGAGACCCATTAGTCGAATAATCAAAAACGAACAACCCAACTATCAAAATCTCCAAAAAGAAGAAGAATCCCCGAGTAGAGAAGCTCAAATTAGTGCCAATGAAACAGTAACTATTCAAAGAATAAGGTGAAAAGAACAAAGAAAACCCAGAACAGAAAATCCAAAAGAATCTCAAATATGAGCAAACTAATCAAAGATTTTGAAAGCAAAAAGAAAATGCTGTAAACTTTTCAAAATACAATAGCTAAGGATAATTTATTGTATGGGAACAAAAACCCAGATCAAATACCTTTTGACTGGACAGAAAAACAAACCTCAAGATCAGATGGAGAAACCAGTTCAGTTATAAATGTGAAGGACAAAAAACAATAGCATGGTTTCAAGATTCATAGGAAACAAAAATAAAAATACAAACTCTGCAGACATCTGTGGAATGTCAGTGTGGTGGATAAATAAATATCCAGATACAATCAACACAAAAACAATAACTCTTACTAACAAAAGTAAATAGCAGATAATGTGGGTTTCTAACTCTTGTTTTGTAGTCCTCGCCTCTCTTTCTCTTTTCTTTTCTACATTTAAAAAGGAGAAATAGCATGTGATTGTGAGGAGAAGTATGGAGGAGCTGTAAAAATGAAATGATTGAGTGACTGAATGAATAAGAAAACTTCACCCCAAAAGAAAACAAAAACCCAAAAATAAAAATTAAAAAAAAAGGCAACTTTTCAGCTTTTTTTGGGTTCTAAAAATTAAAAACTTCACCTTTTTTTAATATTATTTTGGTTTCACTTCACTCGCTCGCTCATTTTTGTTTTTATCGTTGATTTTGAAAAATGGGTTGCTCTTATTCCCGCCCATTGATGAGGAATTGTACTTCAACAGCAAATGGGTCGATTTATTAATCCATATAATATAATTATAATTAAACAAAGTTTTGAATTTTTTAAAAAAGTTGCAATCTTTTTGCAGATAATAGAGACGCTCTTGCCTTTGAATTTTTTTTACAACAGTGTTCTTTAATTTGTCTTTAATGGTGAAGTGGAGGAATCCTATACTGTGAGAAGCTAAAATCTGTGTGTTGTGTGTATCATACATGTGTCGCTCTCTTCTCTACTGTGTTGCTCCAACGGTGATGCATTGAGATGAGTGCTCAGTTTTAGATCGGACGATTGTGAGTGCACGAGATTCCAGGAAAGAACTTGAGTACAAATGCAGTTTGTGTCTCCGTTAAAGGTGTGGTGTGGTCCCTTCGGCTTTGGATTTAATTAATTAATTAATTAAGTCCTTATTAGGCTGAATTATTTTGCTTAATTTAGTCTAATCCTAGCAATGGGCCAGGCAGAGGTTTCCGCAATTTTCTATCCATCTTCGTTGCTATCATAGTTGTCAAATTGACATGAGAATCGAAATTGAAATTTTCAGCCTGTCAATGAAAAACTAAGAATAGAATTGAAATTAAAAATTAAGAATGGAATTGAAATTTAATTTTTTTTTGTTACGAAATAAGTGGTTAATTTTTAACACCATAAAAAAAAATAGAGATGACTGCATGTTCACCTATTTTGAAATTCATTTTATATTAATAATAATTTATTTTATGTGAAAAGTATATTTTATATAAACTATAACTTAATTTTAATATATATTATTTAATAATATTTTAATTTTTCTAATAATATAACATATTAAATGTAGTATAAATAAAACAATTTACAAAGATCATCTTATATATTTTTAGTTAAGAAAAGTTAAATATAAAAATTAATACTATGAACATATTAATATTTTTTCTATCCCATGAGTCAAATTTAAAAATAAATTAATTATTACGTTGATATAAAAGAATTATAAAATTTATAATTTTATCAAATTTAAATATGTATGAGCTGCATTTTGATCTAAGTTTGTAATATAAATTCGAGGATTTAAAATTAAATATGATTTTAAAAATTATCCAATAAATTGTAATTTATAAATTTTTAATGGTGATCGTTCAATTTCACATAGTGTTTAATATTACTCTCACTGATCCTATTGTTTCAATGTCTTTGCTAAGTATTACTCTTTCTAATCCAAGAGGGTCTCGGTTTACATGGCGTTTAATAAAAAACTGTCATTCCTAAATTAATATGTTTTTGAACCATCTCTTTAAAATTTAAAGTGTATATTCCCGCCCGAATTTCAGCAATCACTCGTTCAGATTCTACATATTAATTGTTTTGAACTATTTGGTGGAATAGTCGTGTTATGTAGAATACCATGACTCTCAATAGTTACATACAAGTCTATATAAACATTCTTCTTACGGCTAGATCTAATCTCATGGTCCCTGCAGAAAAGAAAAGAATTTCACCTCCTTCGTTTCGGGAAGGAAGGGTTAGGAAAATTCTATTGATTGCATAGCTCCCCTAGCTTTCGTCTCTTAGTGTCAATGTTGGCCAGCAGAGTGCTCTCGTCGTTGGTGTTCTTTCCGATCTCTACACATTTCACTGCTCCACCGGAAATTCCCTTTGCCACTGCCATACTCCAGCTTGGTCGTTTCCACTGCCTATACAAGATAATGACAGAGTCAAATATAATGGTGGTCACTCAATTTCACATTTATTATTGTTTGAATATTGAATTTTAATTAGTTTCTTTTTGATAATATAATTTTAATTTTATTTTTCTCTTCAAAATGACTTTAATCTCTTAATCTTTTTATTTTTTCAATTTAGTTAAAAAATTACAAAAAATTTAAAATTTTATATTCTTCTAAACTCTGATACCACTCAAAATAAGGATATTTTTATCAGGTGGGATGAAAATGATTTACAATTTTTTCTTTATTTTCTTATAAATGTATAGAAAATATGGATTTATTTGTAAAAAGCCATTAAATAATATGAATTAAAATAGCGATTCTGAATTGCTTAAGTATAAAAAAAAAAATTAAGTGACTGCTGTGAAATTAAATAAAATTTTAGTATTTAAAAGAACACAATTTAAAATCTGATAATTGAATTGAAATAAAACTAAAATTTATTACTCTTTCATACATTTGACCCTTCAACAACACTTAAATTGCATTGAAAAAGGGCTACAATATGTAACTTCGATTTAGTGAGAAACTTTTTGTTGTAAAATCCAATTTGATAAATTTTGATTATAGTATGTTAATATATGTGTAAAAGTGTATTTTTCAAATTACTCGAAAGAAATTTTATTTTCAAATAAAAAAAATTCAATCATAATTTAGAGATAATAAATTATAAGGCTATCTCTAACCCAAAATTATAAAATGCATTTGTTGTTATAAATTTACTTCAACCCATTACTTTATTTTCAACTTTAAAAAAAAAATTCATATATTCTTACCCAATATTAATATTATATTATGAGCAAATTACATTTACCTCTCTCATGTTTAACCTAATTCCAATTCTCATCTCTCTTATTTAAAAATCGAACATTTACATTCCTCAGTTATAGTTCCGTCAATACTTTAGTATTTCTGTTAACTTTTCTGTTAGTATCTTAATGAATAGGACATTTTACTCCATCTATTTTATACAAACTAAACATTTTACTCTCTATATTTTGTAAAAACTAACACTTTAACTCTTTTTATTTTAATAAAAAAAATTATTGTTCTTTAATTTTCAAATTACTTCAAATTTAAAATCATAATTTTTACTAAATTTTCAACGGTTACACATGTTCTGATCAATTTAATTTTAATTAAAAAATTAAATTATAAATTTAATAATTCATTAATTTTTATCAATTTTATTTTATATTTATTTTTTATGTTTGGTTTCATTAATTTTACCTTTTTTTTAAAGTAATTCATTTTATATATTACT
>CATIWM010031037.1:0-15090 GCA_949671775.1 Mallotus repandus | reverse complement strand
ATCTTTTCTCATTCTATTCTCATTTCCTCTTTTTTTGTTTTCCCCTCATTTTTTTTACCTTATCTTCTTCTTTTTTCCTTTTCCACTTATTTTTATTTTATTTTCTCCTTATTTTTTGTCTTCTCTCATTCTTTTCTGCTTTCCTTTTTTTTTTCCATTTTTTCTATTATCCCCTTCTTTTTTCCTTTCATTCTTTTGTATAGATTAATCATAATATAAATTTTGTATCAATACATCAAGTCCATTATAAAGAGACAATTTGTAAAAAATATATACATTAAGTTCATTAAAAAATAATTTAAATAATAAAAAATATTGTGTCACAAAAGAAGATATTTTCAATTTTTTTCTAATGTTATAGCCAAACATCGGAAAATATTTTTTTTTGGAAAATATTTTTCAAAAAAAAAAACAATTTTCAAAGATAAAATATTTTCCGCAAACAAACGAACCCTAAGTATAGTTTTTAAAATAAAATTAATACATAGATAAACTAATATTTTAAAATTTCTAAAAATCATTGGTGAATAATTAAATTTGTATACTAATATAATATATTAATAATTTTTAAATTTTATAAAATATAAATAAATTTTGGTTTTAACTATAGTTGTAAAAGATAAAATATCTTAAGTTTTTACAAAAAATTACATTTTATTAAAATATGTGTTAACTAATTTAAGTAAATAAAGGAATAAGTATGATTTTCTGAACCAATTTTGACCTTTATTGCAAAATTCATGAGGAAAATTAATGAAAATATATATATAAAAAAAGGAAATTTAAAAAAAACTTTAGGGACCTAATCATACTTCATTCCTCTTTTATTATGAAAACTGCTTAGTGGTTATTTCACTAAAAAAAAGAGATAAAAGGACAACTAAAATTGTCTCCTAAACCTAAAAAAATTGTCCCCAGTGGTTTTGGGGACAATTTAAGTCATCTCGACCAATCGTCCCTATTACCTCCATCATCAATTCTTTATGGGACAAAATTACAAATGTCATCCCGATTATAAGGGATGACAGTTGTCCCCATCTTAGAAAATGATTGTTGTCTCCTAAGTTGGGGACAACTATTGTCCCATAAGAAGGGACCACAGTCATCTCGAAAATGCTAGGGATAATAAGTCATCCCTTCGTATGGGGGCAAAAAGTCGTCCCCATAAATAAGGATGATTGTTGTCCTTAGTATTTTGGGAACGACATTTGTCCCATATGTAGGGACGACTGGCGATCCTAATATGTGTGGGGCGATGGGACAACTATTATCCCCTAAAGCAAGGACGATAAAAATCCATTATATGGGGACTACTTAGGGGACAAATTTTGGTCCCTAGAGATTTTATTATTGTGTCCAATTTTGGTTAATTTATTAATTGTTAATAATAAGAAAAATTCAATAATTCATTATTTATAATATGTTAAAGGCTAAAATTGATAAATAGTGACAATCAATTACACTAATAATAATAATTTATATATAAAAAATAAAAAATACAAAATACAAATTATAATAGCAATGATAAATAGTACTTCGATTATTATAAAATTTAATAAAAAAATTTACATAATATTGTAAGTTGTCTAATTTTATGCATAGTTGAACATATTAAAAAAAATATTTACAATGTAAAACTTAGCTTCATAACTACAATTTTGATGACATGATTGAATGAACTTCTTGAAGCTTTACATGTTATCCTATACAAAAAATTGTAGAACAAACAAATACATAAGTAATAAAATTTAAATATTATTTGCATAAAGTAGTGAAAATGCTAGTTTTTGGCCTACCTTTTTTCCAATGCTTGTTAATCATACAAGCCATGTAATTTGGTGGAGGACTGCAACGTGATGTATTATTTCTACAATAAATAGAATAAATTCATAATAAAAAATAAAATAAACATGAAAAATAGTTACTCTATCTACTAGAAAATGACTTAGCAGGAGATTACATTGCCCTACAATCTACAGAAAAATTCACTCAGATAGCTTAAAGTTAAAATCTCTATAAGACTATAACCACAACTTATTTTCCATTTTATTTTTTAACTGGTGGAGTGGGACGTGAATGGATGTGATTGAAAATAAAAATGATTTACACTTGGATAAATTATGATTTAGTAACAAAAATATTTTAAATCATTAAAATAACTTTATAGTTTGTTAGAAAAGTAATTGCACTAGTAACTTCAGAAAGGAATAATCACTGGAACAAAGAATAGTAACAAAAATCAATAACCATTGCAACTACAACTACAAATAAGGGAAAGAAATCAATTAAGAATCAGAATACCTGCCAAGGCTTCCCAAAAATCTTCCAATGCACTTTTAAGAGCAGCCTCAACTTTCTCCCATGTTGTCAAGTCCCCTAGATATTTCTCTGGTCTTTAAAGTATAGGTATCAAATAAGACAACCTCATTTCATTCCAAATAAGCTTTGTGCACACACCCACAAGCCCACACGCTAAACACTTACAAGAAATAAAACATAATTAATTCAAGTAACAATGTTGTTTCTAAAGCACCAATTTAAGTTATAGCATTCACTCAAAAAAGCTCAGATGATGCATAAGAACAAAGGAATAAAAACATGTTTATACATTTCATTATTTGCATAAAGTTTTGACCACCTACCTTTTTTTCCAATTCTTGTTAATCATACAAGCCATGTAATTTGGTGAAGGGCAGCAACATGATGTATTATTTCTACAATAAACAGAACAAATTCATAATGAAAAATAAAGTAAACATGAAATTAGTATAACACGTCATACAACAATAACAATACTTGTTTTTACTTAAACCAACTATGCTTTAGAATATTGTTAATCATCCATCCTATATAATAGAGAATATAAATATTCAATCCATTATTTTCATACTATTAAAACAAATAATGTTAACATATCATTAATACAATGAGATTATATGATTTTAAAAGCTTACCTTCAGTCATCATCTTCATCATTTTCAGTTAATTTCTCTTCATTTTGACAATCACTGTTATTATAAACTTCAATATTGTTGTCGATATCATCATCATTTCTATAAATAGCTAATTGATCCTTTAGTCTAAGTTGGTTTTCAATTTGTTGCGCATTTTCAAAAGGCACTTCTTGGACATCAACATCAACTCTAGTTAAACTAAGAATATCATCATCACAATCTAATGCCCTTATGGAACAACTATATAAATCATTATCTTCTTATTGGAACACTTCATCGTCTTTAATATCGTGTTCAACATCATCCTGGATTTGAACAGACATTTTATAAAGATCACGAGGATGTGTCTTCACTACAATAAGCCAATTTGGATCTTTTGGATCCTCAACATAAAACACTTACTCTGCTTGACTTGATAAAATAAATGGTTCATTTGTTCTTAAGTGACGATTAGCTTTAACACTAGTTATTGAGTAACTATTAACTTTGTAACCAATATCTTCATGTTCCACATCAAACCATTCACATTTAAATAAATAAATAAAATTTCTTCTTAAATATTGCAACTCCCACACCTCTAACAATTTTTCATAATATTCTTTATCGGAACAATTATCATTGCCCCGGCACAATACACTTGAATTTTGACTCTCCCTACATTGTTCACGTTCCATTGAGTGAAACTGAAAACCATTCACAATATAACCATTGTAACGTCTGTAACGTGTGATTGAACCTTGTGCTAAATTGAGTATGTCATTAGATACATAACCTTTTGCATGCAACTCAATTACCTACGTTGTAAATATTCTTATTTGTCATTAAAGTTATATTTTTCAAATGACATAAAAAATAAATTTAAAATTTAATACTAACTATTTATATATTAATGAAAAATCACTTACATGATTACTGAACCAATTTGTAACATTAGCATCATATTCCTTTCTGAACTCGACTTCTAACATCTTCGACAAAAATTTTTTGTACTCACTGCAAGAGAAATTAGTTAAATGAAATTAAACGATGATGCAAGTAATAAAATTAATGGTAATATTTTTTAGATAGAAACTTACTATACATAATCTCACACTTCTACAATTTTGTTAAGCACATTGTAAACACCCAATTTTGGGATAACTAGAGCATGGATGCGATAAATGACCCAATGATGAAAATTGACTGTGAAATTAGGTTTATTGGATTTAATTTATTGGTTTTGAACTAAATTGTAAAATATTTTCAAATTTTATTTATTTATTTAATTATATATATATATATATATAATTTTTTTTTTCAAATTTTCAAAAATATCAAAAAATTAAAAAAAAAAAGAAAAAATACAAATTTTTTTTAAAAAAAAAGAATTGGCCGAATGGGCCAAAGGCCCATCTACCATTTTCAAATTGAAAAATGTTTTCAATTTGAAAATGGCCATTGTTGGCCATTTGATCGGAAATATAGATTTTTGATCCGACAATTTTTTTATTTATTAATTTATTAATTTTTTTAGGATAATTTTGTTTTATTTTATTGGTTGTTATTTTTGTTTTATTAGATAAATGTGTTAAATTTTTTTTTTAGATAAATAGTAAAAATAATTTGTTTTGTTTTATTTTATCCTATACCCAATTTAGGGTTACAAAATTTTGTTTATATAAATACGTGATTAACTCATTTTACAGGAGGCTAGGGTTTTGATTTTCTTTTCTCTCCATTTTTTTGATTCTTAGCCGTCAGCCAAAAACACACTCACTCCTCTTTATTTTTCACATATCTTTTTTTCAAGTTTTAGCCGAGAATCAGATCCAAATAAATCAAAATTCACAGACCAACATAACAAAAGCTACAGGCTTTCATCAATGGTAATCACCTTCTGAGGGGAATCAATACTGCATTCATCAAATTATTTTTTCTTCTACTCCTTTCTCTTTATTTTGTTTGATTATTTTTGTTCTCTTTGATTTTGATTTGATTTGATTTATTTTTTTATTTTTATTTTGTTTATTACTAATCCTTATTTATTTTTATGTTTATGATTATGGATGGGGTGATTTGAATTCACTATGGAGAACAAAACCCATGAAGATCCATGGAATGCCATAGATTAAACGTAGTTTTAGAATTTTTATTTATTTATTTTGTAATTTTATTTTATATTTTATTTTTGGGTTTGTATTTTAATTTATTTTAATTTTCCAATAGTAGTTGTTGTAATAGCCCCATTGGTGGGAATATAGTGAAATTTTAATTTTCTGCACTTTAAGAAATCAATTAGTAAATTAGGTCCATTGGTAAAACCATAATTAAAATCAATGGTGGCCTTAGTTAATTTAAGCTGCATGTAATTAAAATTAGGATTAGAAAAATCATTGAATGTATATATTTTTGTGTTTATTTGTTTATTTGGGCTTATTTGGTTTTTTTATTCGTTTTGAACCCCAAGCCCACGTGTAGGTCTTAACTCACTTAATTAATAGGCTTTAAAATTGGTTTTAGATTTAATTAAAAACAATTTAGGCTCATTTAGGTTAATTTAGACTTTAGGCCCACTTTATGTAATTTAAAATAAATTTAGACTTAGCTCAGCCCATTAAATATTTTATTTTTAAAATAAATAGATATAAGATCATTTCATTTAAATTAAAATAAGTAGAATTAGGCCCATTAAATCAAATCCGTTTTTTAAATTTGGTAGACTTAGGCCTACTTTTAGAATTAAAAATAATAGATATAAGTTCACTAATACAATTAAAATATAGACCTACCTTTAGTTCCATTTCACTTGTAAATAAAATTAGTAGATTTAGCTAACTTAAAATTAAAATCAAATGTAGTTTGGATTTAGGGACGTTGCGCCTCGAATGCATTTTTTATGTGCTTTTTCATGGATTGGTTGCCTTAGGGTTAGATGGATGTTCAATTAGGGTTTAATAAAATTGCATGTAATTAGGGAATGAGATAGTAATTCATAAAATAATTCTAAATGAACAAGAGACTAAAAGAAGTTGGTATTCCGTATCTAGAACTCCTGGTTGTGGTGCTAGCTTATATTAGAGAATCGAGTTACCACGACCTTCGATTTGTCCTAGTTATTACCCTGGGTGGGGACTCTTCATCTCCATGCTATGTCTTTGTGATATAGTAGTGTGTTCCCTAGAGCCCTGAGTTCAAATAGTGTCGCGGTTGCAATAAACTTGGGCGCGCGCTAAACCCCTCCGTCTACAGTGGCGACTCCACTGGGGATAAGAGATACTAATTCTACTTGTGTTCTTTAGAATTATTTTATTAATTATTATTTTATTCTTACATTCATTCTTGCATGTCCCTACTAGCCGATGGCATTGGTTTATGGTCCCTTGATTCCACTAGCTTCATGGGATTGTAAATTGGCTAACAATCACTCTTAGCCTTAACTCGGTTCAAGAGAGATTATCGGGCTCATCTGAGCATAGTTTTTAGCCCAAGTCCTAAAGGGGGTACTCTTCTCTCGAGTTTGCAAAGGATGTCGGGCCCCTTTAACCTTGACCTGTAACTCAAGTGTTAAAGGAGGGTATCTTGCTAAGGGAACCGTGATCTTTTCACCGGACTCAGCTCATGTAGTGGCCTAGTAACTTCCCCTAGGATCTACCAAAATTGCTTGTATTTATTGTCATGAGGTATTTCTATCTATGAAAGCCCAAGCCCATACTTTAGAAACCCATTTGGGCTAATAAAGATTGGGGTACCCTTTTATACCTAGAAATGTTGTTTCTATGCTTTTGCTGCTTTGAGAGATTTGGCATGCTCGTCGGTTCTTGATATCCCCTATTGATATTGAGGCCCAAACCAACAATCCTAGGAAAAGAAACTCACCATTGAACACGTGTGTGGGAGGAATAAGGTTGGAAGGATGTATGTTATACACTTGATTTGATACTTGTATACTTGACTTGTTACTTGTTATTTGCTAGTTGTTGCATAGCACGTGCATCATGCATACATGCATACATATAGTTCATGCATCATACCAACCCTTTATTTTTTAGCCATCATAGGTACATCCGGGTCTTCCTGTGTTTAGGAACGGAAAGGTAGTAGATTGGTGAGGACTGATTCAAGCCCAAAGTCTATAGCCAAAGAGATCCTTCGCAGTTTAGAAAAGAGCCTGATCAACCCACTTTACTTGGAAGCTACACCAACACTAATTACACAGATAGTAGAGATGGAATAAGGAAATTAGACCCTAGAGGACATCAAAGGAGCATTGATGGATGACATGAGAGCAATAATGCAAAATGAACTAAGACAAGCCCTAGCTGGGTTAATGCCACCTGCTACTGCACCTGCACTCGCTGCTGCTGCACCTCCTGTTGCTGCCAATCCACCAGTTGTAGATGCACCACTCGATGATGCTAGAGGGCAACCAATGAATGCTGCTAGGAATGTACCAAATGCTGAAGTTAAATTGGAGGATGTTGAGAACTACATGGTTGAGAAAGCAAAAAGGGAGTCATTTGAGCAAGTTCAAGAACTGGAATCCAAGCAGATGAAAGCACTAACTCAGAAGATGTCCAAAATGGAAGAATTGATGGGGATAGGGTATAGGATATTCATTTGACTTTGATAATATGATGCAATTTGAGGAAGATAAGATGCTTGATAAGTTCAAGATGCCACAACTGCAGACGTTTGATGGTACTGGAGACCTCAGGATCTACCTTAGTCAATATACAACTACTATGAGTACCACTAAAGCCCCATTAACAGTGGTTACTAAGTTATTTGTACTGTCCTTGGAAGGAATAACTATGAATTTTTATCATGGATTAGAGAAGTCTATCCGAGTTGATTGGAGAGAGCTATGTACTGCTTTTCTGAAACAGTATGACCATAACACCTAGCTAGAGGTGTTTATCAGGGATTTGGAATTAACTAAGCAAAAACCCAATGAATCATTTTCTGATTTCCTAACTAGATTCATGAATAAGGCGGGATTAATGAAAAGCAAGCTAGCTGAGAAGGATCAGGCTAGGATGATTGTTTGAAATGTATCACCTAATTTGGTTAAGAGGTTGCAAATGATGAACCCTAAGACATTTATAGACCTTTACGACGACGGGTTGCAAGCTGAGGAGATTGAAAGTGAGAAAAAGAAGATTGCTAAAAGCACTGGAGTAAGAAACTACCTAACTAGGGGCACACAGCAAGGAAACACTAGTCAGGTTGTGGAAGCTCATGTTGTCCAACAACCGAGGATATTCTCAAACTTTAACCAGCCTTTGTCAAAGGTCCTAGAGCATCTAATGCAAAAGGGCTTACTTCAACCTTTACCTAATCCAAACCCACCAAACCCAAATCTTCCTGGCTTTGACCCAAACAGTTACTTCAAATTTCACCAAGTTCCTGGCCATTCCACTAACTCTTGTATGCGCCTTAAACATGAAATCCAAAACCTCATAGACTCTAGGAAAATCATAGACCCTGTTAAATCAAATCCAAATCCGAACACCAGAAATAATCCTTTCCCAAACTACTGAAATATTCCACCCCTAACTACCATGATGATTAATTCAGGAGTTAGTGAGTAAGAAGTACTAAGCTCATTTGAGGACCTAGACCTTAAAACTAATGAGAATACTCCCGATGCCCCCAAACAATCCTAGAGAGCAGTTAAAGATTTATTGGGCCAACCTTCTAGCAAGTATGATTTTAAAGTATTTTACTCCAAACCACCTTCTTATGATATTCTTATTGAATCAATCACACCTGGAGGATGGGGTGATGAATTTAGAGATGACAGTGATCCATTAAGTGAGAATAATGAGAAATCTGAGGTGACTAAGTAGCCACAACAAGGAGTTGAAGATTTGTTAGGACAACCCTCAGGCAAGTTTGACTATAAAGTGTTTTACACTAAGCCATCTACTAGTGACATACCCCTTGGAACAATAGTGCCTGCTAGATGGGGAAATGAATTTGAAGAGGAAGGCTATAATGGGTGGATTGATAACACAGAAGTGAACCATGGTCGTCGAGAATAGCTGCTACATCAGCCACCTAAAGGACAACCACCTTAAGACTTAGCATCCCTAGCATCTAGAATAGAAAATAAATTTTTTGTGTTTTCTTTTAATAACTTTCCAGTTTCTGGTGAACATTTTGTTTTCATGATCGATGATATGAATTATGATTTTGCTTACTTGTGTGGTGTGCATCCTAATGATACTGCACATTATAATATTGATTAAATCTGCATGCTTGGCATAAATTCAATTTCAATTAGATTCATTCAGCATGGGCATGAATGAAAATTCAAAGAACATTCATATATCACATGGTATAACTTTTAAAGAGAGAGAAAATTTGAAAGAAAGAAGAAAGAAAAAAATGAAAAAAAAAGAATAAAAAAGATTAGCAATGTAAGAATGAGAGAAAATATTTTGTGAAAAAAGACTAACTAATGACAAGAGTTGTATCGTGTGATGTAATGAATGTTCTCATTTTGGCCCTAATGAATGAGTAAAGTTGAATTTGAATTTATTGTTCAAATATCGCATATTCCTCTTTATCATATTGCATAAGTATCTGAATGGAAACACAAAACATGATAAAAGCTAAACAATCAGAGCTATGAGACCACTATTTTAATTTTTTTTCTTGTCATTCCTTTGTTATTCATTTTTAGAAAAAAAACCATTTTCCTTTTATATCTCGAAAACCCAGGTGGCACAATAACTTGCATTGCAACCCGTGTCTGGTATCAATTATTGAATCAACATCAAACGTCATATTCTGCTTAAGAGTTCTTCGAAGCTATAAATTCCACTTTGACCAACCTCCATTGAGAGCAAGACTAATGATAGGCATGAAGGAAAATTATCAGAAACTGGGGGCAAAATGTAGCTTTGGGGGCAATTTGGGCCCAAAACAGTTAGTTTGCACTCAAAGACTAAAGATGAACATTGAAATATAGGAGTCAATAAAAGAGTTCTAGGATAGAAAAAAGTGAACAACAAGTAACAAACAATAGTTCATCCATATAGCAATCATCAGGTCATGGACTTCATCAGCCAGTTGGTCATCTATCAAAGGAATTACATCAGAAGTTTTAGCACTAGAAATACTAACCTTGAAGCATTAAAGGCTCAAATCAGCAAGTTATTGATGAAGCACCTTGTTGTTACATCTCAAACAGAAGACCTGTTAGGATCATGCATATCATACATTTGCATACATCTATTGTGAAGTACTTGCTTTCCATGGTAAAATTTTTTTGAGACAAATCAAGATTATACAAATACTTCGCTACTAATATTCAAAATTAGTGTTGTAAAGTACAGGAAAGTAATCAAAGTCTGGAGGAGTGAAAATAGGAAGGGCAATACTATCAAGATGAACCAGATGCTAAATGAGCCTCTCTAACAGGGAGATATCATTGATGGTAGCACTCGCAGAAGTCTCATCCTAGGCAATCTCAAGAGGAATACACTTCAGATGATGCACCTGAATGCATTTTTGACAGCCACAAGACTGCTTCAGCAGAGATGAAGCATCGAATTCAGCCTCTTTCAACTCCTAATCTAAAGGTCTAACACATAAACAATGCAGCTATTGGCCTTAAAAAGGGAAGAATGCAGTCAAATCTTGATGTGAATGCACTCTAAAATTTCTCTGATAATGAAATAAGACCTCTAACTCTTAAAACCTCTTTTGTAGGGAATGTTAGAAAATGGCAACAAGACAAACTCAGCTCTAGGTCACAACCTCAATGGTAAAGTATCAAAGACCTCTATGATCGGAGACATCATCCTAATAAAAAAGGGAAGTTTGCAAAAGAACAATGATGCATTTTGACAAAAAATTCTTCACCTATAAACATATCAGACTAACTTATAGTATTTTGGTGTAAGGAAACAAAAGGGAAAGAAGAAGGAGAAAAGAACCAGCACAATAGTAAGAACAGTCAAGAAGGCAAACGCCAATCGCTCATCAGAATATCACCTCGTGTGATGAACGTCTTGATAAATACTCTAGGGAAGTAACAAGACTCTATCCCTTTAGTTTATGCAATAAAGTGTAATGTCCATACTAAAATTCAAAAATTTAAAAGTAAATTCATCCATTTCATGAGATTTTGTGCGAAAACTTATCTCATGAACTTTTGATCTTAAGGGCTCTCTTTTATTAGCTTCGTAGAGTTTGGATGTCTAGTTGACAGCTCTGTGCTGAGAGTTTATAAACTTTAATCAATCTAATGCTTGCTTTGCACCCGAACGAAGGGAAAATATGCAAAAACAAAATCTATGGACTTGTAGCATAGATTGCTTGGATTTTAGAGTATTATTTCAGTCTTTTTCCATTATAAATGTGCATTCAATCTACTCCAATGCTCAAATTGAGTAAGAGTACAAAATCCCTTGACGGTATCCACACCGAGTAATACGAGAAAGATGGGGGAATACTAAGAGGAGAATTGAAATAAGAGCAAACATTCCTAATCTATTCCAATGCTCAGAAATGAGTAAGAGTCTCAATATGAACCTTTAGCGGTATCCACGCTGAATAATACGAGAAAGGCGGGGGATAACTAAAAGAGGACCACATTAAAAGTCGCTTTATCTACTCCAATGCTCTAAACAGAGTATGGGTATCCGAAGGACCTTACCAACGGTACCCATGCTGAGTAATATCAGAAAGGCGGGGGAATACTTGGATAAGTAAATAAAGCACATCAATAACTCAAAGACTATTTTGATCCTCAAAATATGGTTTGTTTATGCTCAATTTCTATAAGTTTTGTTTAGCAAGTTCTCCCCAAATTTAGGTGTGAAAGTTAGCTCTTCACTTGGTAAATAAACACTCTCAACATAAGGTGGTTAATGATACTTCTAACTTTATGAATGACAAATAAATGATAGTCATGGAAAATCAAAAATTAGTGGGATATGTTGAATGCATATTATCTTGTGATAAATGATGAATTTGCTTAATTTAATGCACTTTTGTACAATCATCATGTTGAAGCTGACTTTAACAAGTTTTTAAATGTAGGAGAAAATACACTCAATATGTGTCATCAGCACTAGTATTATCAAGTCAAATCAAGATCATCGAGCAATGAAGGTAGCTAATCAAAGTCAATCAGCAGAGAAATTCAAAGCAATCAGTTAGCGCCAACGTGAAATTCCAGTCAAATGTGAAATTCAAAAGGTGATGTCTACATTTTTCACACACTGCATTCACTCAGTTATACGCTATGTGGTAGCTATAACTCCGATTCAGTCAATTATACGCTACGTGGTAGCTATAAATCTGATTCACTTAGTTATACGCTACATGGTAGCTATAACATAAATTTGAAGTTCATTTCGTTATATACTACATAGTAGCTGTAACAACATTTTGAATTCACATCAGCTAGACACTACACAGTAGTGATAGCATCACAGCTAGATGTCCCACAGGGAATATAGCTAATTTCATCAGTCAATACTATATGACCGAGTGTAGTATATTTCCAATCAACATTATACATCCGAGTGTAGTGTATTTTTAAATCAACACTATACAACCAAGTATAGTGTATTTTTAATTCAACACTATACGACTGAGTATAGTGTATTTTAAAATCAACACTATACGACCGAGTATAGTGTATTTCAACACTATACGTCAGAGTATAGTGTATTTTCAGTCAACACTATACGTCCGAGTATAGTGTATTTCCAATCAACACTATACGACCGAGTATAGTGTATTTTTAATTCAACACTATACAACCGAGTATATTGTATTTTCAAATCAACACTATACGACTGAGTATAGTGTATTTTAAATTCAACATTATACAACTGAGTACAGTGTATTTTTAAATCAACACTATACGACCGAGTATAGTGTCTTTCAATATTATACATCCGAGTATAGTGTATTTTTAGTCAACACTATACGTCCGAGTATAGTGTATTTCCATTCAACACTATACGACTGAGTATAGTGTATTTTCAAATCAACACTATACGACAGAGTATAGTGTATTTTAACACTATACGTCTGAGTATAGTGTATTTCCAGTCAACATTATACATCCGAGTATAGTGTATTTTCAAATCAACACTATGACCGAGTATAGTGTACTTTCTAAATTAACACTATACGAATATAGTGTACTTTCCAAATCAACATTATACGTCCGAGTGTAGTGTATTTTCAAATCAACACTATACGACCGAGTATAGTGTATTTTCAAATCAACACTATACGTCCTAGTGTAGCGTCTTTTCAAATCAACACTATACATCCGAGTATAGTGTATTTTCAAATCAACACTATGCGTCCAAGTGTAGTGTATTTTTAAATCAACACTATACAACCAAGTATAGTGTACTTTCAAATCAACACTATACGTCCGAGTTTAGTGTATTTTTAAATTAACACTATAGGACCGAGTATAGTGTATTTTTAAATCAACACTATACAACCGAATATAGTGTACTTTCCAAATCAACACTATACGACTGAGTATAGTGTATCTCAACACTATATGATCTAGTATAGTGTACTTTTCAAATCAACACTATACGACCGAGTGTAGTGTATTTTCAAATCAACACTATACGATCGTGAGTAGTGCATCTCAACACTATACGATCGAGTATAGTGTATTTTCAAATCAACACTATACGACTGAGTATAGTGTATTTCAACACTATACATCCGAGTATAGCGTATTTTCAATTCAACACTATACGACCAAGTATAGTGTCTTATCCAATCAACACTATACGATCGAGTATAGTGTACTTTCCAAATCAACACTATTCGACCGAGTATAGTATACTTTCCAAATCAACACTATACGTCCGAGTATAATGTATTTTCAAATCAAAATTTGCGAGCAATTATGGACTACAACATCAAAGGTAAAAAATTTGCTAGCAATTATAGATTGCAGCAAAATAAAGCTCACATCATGTGACGATGAAAACAACGTTGCATGATTCAGTGTTATAGGCAAACGCTCTGTAACACGTCAGGTAAGTATCTTAACTCCTTACCCTTGAAATTGTGTGCTTATTTGCTTTGCCGCAATTCGTCAAGCAAACAGCAGCAAAGGGGGGCAACTGTAAGCACCCAATTTCGGGATGACTAGAGCATCGATGCGACAGAGGACCCGATGATGAAAATAGACTATGAAATTAGATTTATTGGATTTGATTTATTGGTTTTAAACTAAATTGTAAATTATTTTTAGGAACTATTTTTTTATTTTAATTATTATTATTATTAATTTTTTTATATTTAAAATAAATTTTCAAAAAAAAATTAAAGTTTTTCAAAAAAAAAAAAAAAAAGAAAGTGATGAATGGACCGTTAGGCCCATTCATTACTAATTTGAAAGACAAGATGGTCATATGGCCATCTTGCGTTTTTTACTTTGCTTTTCCGCAAATTTTTTTTTTGTAATTTATTTTATGTAATTTATTTATTTATTTGTTATTTATCCATAGATTTTGATTAGGTTATTTTGATAAATGTGTGGATAAATTGATTTTTTTTTATAAATAATAAAAATAATTTATTTTATTTTATTTTTATCCTGTAATCAAATTAGGGTTACAGGATTGTGTGTTTATATATATACATACTTTTCATTAGTGGGGGGGGGGAGGTTTTTTATTTTCTTTTCTCCCCACTTTTCTGATTCTTAGCCGCCAACCAAAAACACACCCACTCCTCTTGATTTTTCACGTACTTTTTTAAAGTTTTAACCGTGAATCAGATCCAAATAAATCAAAATCACAGAAAAACACAACAAAAGCCACAGGCTTTCACGGTGATCACCTTCTGAGGGGAATCAAGACTACATCTATCAAATTAGTTCTTTTTCTACTCTTTTCTCTTCTTATTTTATTTGATTATTTTTATTCTATTTAATTTTGATTTGATCTTATTTAATTTTTATTTTTATCTTTTTAATTACTAATCCTTATTTATTTTTTGTGTTTATGATTATGGATGGGGTGATTTGAATCCATTGTGGAGAATAAAGCCTATGAAGATCCATGGAATGCCATGGATTAAATTTTGTATTTGAACGTAGTTTTAGGATATTTTATTCATTTATTTTGTAATTTTATTTTGTATTTTATTT
>CATIWM010031030.1:0-14185 GCA_949671775.1 Mallotus repandus | reverse complement strand
GAATATCATGGTGTTTGTTTGAGTAAATGGGTAATTATGATTTGAAGTTCTTGCAAAAGAAAATTATTCCTCTGTTTGAGTAGCATACGAATATATTGGATTTTGAAAAATCATATTGTTAACATCTGATATGAAGTTTTTTCTTTTTTTTAATTGGTTTTTCGTTCTTGGCTTCTAATTTTATTTTCTCTGTTGTAAGGTTATTATGCTTCTATACCTCTCTTTCTCTTGTTTTTCTTTTCTTCGTTTTTGAGCTTTTAAGAGATTGAAGAAGTAAATGGGGACCTTAGGCGGAGCCATATGCTTCGTGGAGGAAGAGGCTGCTACTGCACACGCCGAGAGGAGGAAAAATGGATTCTTGTCACAAAGCTCAGTCATTTAGTAATTGAAGGGATTCTTGTCTTCTGCCGGTTGTGATTCTCGAGGTTGTTCATCCATGGCTTCCAAGCGGATGTTGAATGAGCTCAAGGATCTCTAGAAGGATCCTGCTACCTCTTGTTGTGCTGGTATTATAATTTACCTCTTTTTAATTTTTAAAATGGATTCAATTTATGGTCTATACGTTTCTCATGCCTTGATCTTTCATTTGCTTTTCGTTGTTTTGTGTTTTTGGCATGTAGGATTAAGGCACAATTGAGTTAAAAGTGTAAATGCTTTTCATTATTATTCCTAGATCTACTAAATATTTGCATCTTTGGGAACTTATGTGCCTTCTTATCTTCAATAGTGAATGTGCTTCGATTTTCTTCAAACAAGCTTGATTGCTTTACTTTTGTTTCTGCTTTGCTTGCTTCCTCAGTTTATACAGTAACACAAACTAAGATCAAAACATGGCAACAACGATGGTAGAGTACACCAATTTCGAAGACGATCAACTCACCTCTATAACTACAGAGGATATCGTTAGAGCCTCTCGTCTGCTCGATAATGAGATTCACATTCTAAAGGTCCCGAGATCTCCCCGCCAATTAATCTTAATTTCTTTGTTACGCTTGTGTGATTCTTCTTTGTTTTTTTTAATTCATGTTCATGTTCAATGTTTAGGGTTTGTAATTATTTGTTTATTTATTTATTTTTGAATTTAGGAGTTACAGAGAACGAATTTAGAGTTGGATTTGTATAAGGAGAGGATTAAAGAGAATTAGGAAAAGATTAAGCTTAACAAGCAATTGCCTTATCTTGTTGGCAACATTGTTGAGGTAAAATTATTCTTATTCGATTTCTTTTATTGTTTTGTTTGGTTTCGAACATAAATTAAGTTAAGACATTAGGGTTTGATTCTAGTTACTGTTAATTTATTATTTACTGTCATGTTTTTAGATTGTATAGTGGAACTTACTAATGGTGGAAAAGGAATGATATTTGTGAAAAAACCTTAACAGTTAGAAATTGATTAAAAGATAATAACAGTTCAGACTTTATTTATTTACTTGTACAATCTTTTTTTTTAAAAAAACATGTGTAATCTTCAAGCACTTTAGTTGTTATTGATTGCACTGTGCAACTTGTGGTTTTTTCCTTGGTTAGTTCTTTAAATTGAATGTTTTGAATTGAAGTTCTAGCAGCATTGCTATATAATTTTTTTTTTAAATTTCATCTGTATGCATTGATTGCCTTCTTATCTTTTAGAACTTATGTGCCTGATTGTTTCTGGTAATTATACAATTCATTATTGTTTTCTGCATAAGTTTTTTGTTTTTTAATTTTTTTAACAATTTTTTGCATAAGTTTTAGCAATTGAATTCTTCTTGTTAAATTTGTAGAGAAATTTATGGAGGACTTCATAAAACAAAATTCCTTCCTTCAGCTGTGCTTGGTTATGTTGGTGTCAAACAATGGGATGACTTTGTTGATTCATCTGGTGGCAACAAGCAAGAAAAATTGCCAATTAATAGAAATTAGGCACTAGTATATTTATATTGACACTAGAAATTTGGACCGATTATTATGTGTAGTTTTTTTATTATAAATGCAATATTGAACTCATTTGTAGTTTTTTTTTTCAACAATGTATTGGATTTAATGTTTATTTTAACTTTCTTAAATTTATTATTATAAAATAAAAACATAAATATCATAAAATCCATAAAATCAACTAAATTTGATTTATTAGATTACTAAATTAAAATTCCGTCGCTAAATTAGAAGCTAAATTATCTATTGAATTTCTTTTATTATTACTAATTTAGCGACGGAATTCAAATTTTCATCGCTAATATGGCGACGGAATTTAGAAATCCATCGCTATATTAGTGACGAAATTTAGAAATCCGTCGCTATATTAGCGACGGATTACTTATTTCCGTCGCTATATTAGCGACAAATTACTTATTTCCGTCGCGAAAGTTTAGCAATGAGCGTTTTACCTACGGAAATTTTTTCGTCACAAATCCGTCGTTAAGTGATTTAGCGACGAATTTTTTCGATTTAGCGATGAAAAATTCCGTCACTAAATTGACAGAACCTTGTAGTGTAATTACACTCAAAAAAAGCAAATTTAATTGACCGAGCTTTAGAATATGTTTAATGAAATTTGAAATACATTTGAAGCCTTCAAAGACTCCTACACATATCCTACAAAGCATAGGAAATGAACCAAGTGCAAAGGAGTGCGTTCAGAGGAAAAACGAACAAGTTTAAGTGAGGCTAGCTTACTCTCACGGTCTGCTCAAGATCCCGAGTAGACCATGAGCATACCCTCATGATCCCGAGCCTCCCTCACAATCCTGATGTGCCTCATACCCAAAATGAGAGAAAGAAGGCTACCACGCTCGGTCTACGCTCACGATCCCGAGTAGACCGTGAGCGTCTCTAACGGTCACTTTTGCAAGCAACGGTCATATTTTCAATGCTCACAATCCCGAGCCTACGCTCAGGATCCTGAGCGTTTGAATTCTTGCAAAAGTTGAAAATACATTTAATGAAGAAGAAAGAGGTTGGGGAAAAATTTAATGGCTTCCAACAACTATTTTTCACTCTCCAACTATAAATTGAAGTCTTAGAACTTCATTCAAGAAGTTAGAGAATTGGTTGAGGAAATTTATTTGTCCCCCCCCCCAGGCATTTTCAACATCCAAGAAATAAAAATTTCTTTATCAGTCTACATCACTTCCATGCCAAGGAAGTACATCATCTTACCAAGATCAGACATGTGAAATTCCACTTTCATTTGATCTTTGAATTGATTAATATTGGTACTGTTGCTTCCTGTTACTAAAAGATCATCAATATACAATGATTAGTGAGATGATAACAAATATTAGAATCAATGCCTTTGACATAAAGAGTTGTTTCACTCAGGCTTTTGCTGAACCCC
This sequence comes from Mallotus repandus, assembly GCA_949671775.1. Classification (NCBI taxonomy): domain Eukaryota; kingdom Viridiplantae; phylum Streptophyta; class Magnoliopsida; order Malpighiales; family Euphorbiaceae; genus Mallotus; species Mallotus repandus. The sequence continues at coordinate 10,869 of CATIWM010031030.1, read as the reverse complement.
AACTGCAAGAGAAATTCATCAATTTTGCTATACTATGCCCTTGTTGCCTTCATCAAACCATAGAGGGCTTTCTTCGGCAAATAAACTTTGTCTTCATCTCCTTGCTTTATAAAACCTTGAGGCTACTCTATGTAAACAACTTCATATATCTTGCCATTTATAAATGTTGACTTGACATCTAATTAATGTATTTTTCGCTGTATTTGAGCAGCCAATGTGAGTAATAGCTTAATTGTATCAAGCATATCCACTAGTGCAAAAGTTTATGAGAAGTCAATCCCAAACTCCTTTGTATAGCCCTTAACTACATGTCTAGCTTTCAACCTATTCACAAAGCCATAAGCATTTAATTTGGATTTATATACCCATTTTATACCAATTACCTTCTTGTCAATAGGCTCGTCAACTAGAATCCATGTTTAATTCTTGTGAATTGCATCAAGCTTCTTTTGCATGGCTTTCATCCAACTCGGATCTTTTATAGCTTCATCAAAGCTACTGGGCTCAATGACTATAATGTTGCATCTTTCATAGATTTAAGCAAGAGATCTTATTCCTCTAATAACATCATGTTCACTCTCCTCATTTTGTAGAGTAGTTGCATCTTGTTCCTGGTGCTCTTACACCTCAACGTCTTTGACATGGTTCTTCGCTCCTTTTTCCCAATCCCATGTAGCAGTCTAATCAATCTTCACATCTCTACTAATAAGAAGTTAGTTATTCAGGGGGATTATAGACCCTATAACCTTTCACAATGCTGCTGTAACCAATTAGGAAACTAACTTTAGATCTTGCTTCAAGCTTTCCCTTTTTGGCTTTAAGAATAAACACATGACAAATACTGCCAAAAATTATAAGATGGTTGACGGAGGGTTTGAAGCTAAACCATGCTTCAAATGAAGTCATGCCTTCAAGTGCATTAGCAGGTAGCCGATTAAGCAAGTACATTGTTGTACTAACACCTTCTGTCAATAACTGATTTGGTAAGCCTTTCTCAAACAGCAAACATATGGTCATTTTCATGATGAATCTGTGTTTTCTTTCACTAACTCCATTTTTGCTGTGGAATGTACACAATTGTGAATTGCTCTTGAATGCCTGCTTGCTCATAGAAATTTTGAAACTCACTTGACCTGTACTCAGTGCCATTGTCAGATCTTAACATCTTTAACTTAGCACCACTTTGATTTTCAACCCATGACTTGAACTTCCCGAACACGGAAGCAATTTCAGATTCATTTTTGAGAAAAAAAACCCAACACATTATCATAAAATCATCATGAGTGCAATATAATACAAGCTAGCATTCAAAGATTGAGTTCCCATAGGACCACACAAGTCAGTGTGAACAAGCTGCAATTTTTCTGAGGCTTTCCAAGAACTAGATGGAAAAGGTTTCCTACTTTGTTTTCCTTTGTCACAAATTAAACACACACCATTGTGGTTTTGAACTATCGGCATTTTACAGACAAGATTTCGACTAAAGAATTAGACTTCACCACTTAATAAAACTCAGCTTCACCAAGGTGAGCAAAAACTGAGAGAATTAAGACACTCTAATGTGTGGGGTGGAATTGAAAAACTCAGGAAATCAGAATATGTGAAGTGAGAACTAAGAACTCAACTTCATTTCTCATTAAAAATACAAGCTAAAGTAATGATTACAAATAAACCATCTACTGCAATATACAACTAAAGATAATCACATCAAGCCCCATGCATTGGCTGAATACAGAGGTGCATAAAACCTCTCAAAACTTGATAATAAAACACATTAATTACTTAGTTGAAAAACTAAGTAACACGGAAAATGAAGACAAATACACAGAGAAACTCTTCGAATTCTAGGAACGTTTATGACAGCTGCATAACAGAGGCTTCACATCAGGTCTCATTGTGAAGAAACACTCCAATATCATGCTCAAAAATAGATGACAAAGCTGATTCAAGAGTTTCTACCATTCATTAATTAGGCACAGCACACACTGTCCATCATGTAGGTGTTGCGCCTAACACATCACATATTTCTGGGTCCAGGATCTAGCGGTAGTCTCGTGTATTGCTCTGTCCATCTTGTACATGTGAATAGTTTCAGGCACCACGTACCAATGGATCATCTGGGTTTGGATACAAAACATTCCTTACATCAAATGCAAGTCTAACACAATTGTAATACAGTTTACATCATTATAACGAAATTAAGTTTAACAATTGCATCTTTTAGACAAAGGCTACATCAAACATATACTTGAGTTAGATAGACTAAATTAATGAATTGAAAGAATACAACACCTTGCATACGATAAGAGCCAGTTGAGGAATCCACTGTTCTTTGAGAATGTCAAGACAGAAGCTTCCCTTCCCTTGCTTTGATGTTGGGATGAAGACTTTGTAAAGAAGGAAACCTATCCAGATCATAATTCAATGTCAAATGGAAACAGAATTCAGAAAAACTTCAAAACAGATTATACTGAAAGACAAAAAATAGATGAAGTTGGCAAGTTTTTTCTGCAAATCAACTAATTCATTTTTCAGGTAAACTGAATAACCTACTCTCATCATTGAGCCCCACAGGTAGATGCTTATGTTAGCAGCTAATGATAAAATTCACAAATTGTAAGGAGTTGAGTATTCTTATATAAAAATAATATTAAAGTTTTTGCCCATTTATTTAGGGACAGTAGCAAAAGTTTCATTGAATATGTTTACTATAGTATTTTATTAAAATTTATAAATAACAAGTTCAAACTTTTTAATTTTATTTTTTACAACAAGAAGTTAAAATTAAAATCCAATAAATTTTGCACTTCAACTTGAAAATTTTCATAAATGAATCGCACTGTTTGGGTAGAAAAGTTCATTCACAGTTCTCTCTCCTTGTTGACAAGATGGCCAAATATTCATTAGTTTGTATTAATTGTAGATTAATTTTCTAGATATGGAGCAGCTGAAGTAGTGTAAGACATAAGGAGAGCAACATGAATGCATTGTTTATTTCTTCAGTCGTTGTGCGTATTGATCACTAGAATTTTGATATCAACCCTATGCTAATTTGTAAAAAGCATTATATTAACATTTTACTTCAGTGTGATTGACTTACTCTTTTTAAAGTAAAAGCTCCAATAACAATAATATGGAAGGACATTTGACAAAAATGAATTCATCATATGTAAAAAATTAAGGAAGCAATTGTCTATATTAGAGACAGTGAATAATAAGAAAAGTAGTACCAGCAGGAACTAGTTTATTCATGCTGAGACATCCTCTTCTGGAGAGTTTTTAAAGCTTTTGCTCATGGGACATGTACTAGACCAGGGATAGTGTAAGTTGTCTCTGCAATGCATAAACATCAAGAGAGATGGCTAGTTATGGAATAAAGACTAATTTTACCATAACAGAAAAATGTAGCCACTATGAGTTTAGGTAATAATTTATGTAGTACAGATGTAAAAGAATGATGTTTCCTTGCGTTGACTTACAAATATTGTGTAACAGACATCCTCACATGTCAAATTTATGTATCTGAATTTGGATGTTCAGTTACTAGAACATACAAAACTATGTTGCAAGTTCAAATATTAAACAAGGTAATTTAAAGACCTTGCAACTCATGCTAGTTTTATCACATTAGACCATAACTTTGTACCAGTTCATTTATTGAAAATATAATGCAATAATGCAAAAAAAGAATAAGTTTTGAGAACTAACCAATCTGCTTCAAATAAATTAGTCATGTACTACAAAACTCTCAGTCAGTAATCAAGCAATTTCCGGCAATACCATTTTCCACAAGCAAACTGTTCTTGGTTTGTGAAACCTTACTTGTCTGCCAGCATCACAATGTCAAACAAATACCTGTCTATGATCCTTATCTTTCATCTCCAAGGCTAATATTTCCAATATTTCATATATCTCGTCACATTGAGCATGATCCTTGTCTTTAGACACAAAACATACTGCAGAACCTCCAACGTCAATCCAACTACATCCAACTTCCTTTTGCAACCCATTTTCTTTCATATCCTTCCTCAACTTATCAACACTATCCCAGTTTGCTTCTTCAGCATACATATTGGAGAGCAAGACTTGATAGCCTGCCAAGCAGCCCACTGAGTTCATTTCACGTAACCTATTGGAAACCTCCTCTCCCAATTTAATATGTCCATAGAGTCTGCAAGCCCCAAGAAGTGATCCCCAAATTTCCATTACATTCCCCTCTTCACCTAGTTGTTTAATAAACTCATAGGCTTCAATGACTCTCCCAGCTCTTCCCAACATATCTGTGACGCAACAATAATGTTGAGTTGAGGGCTGAATCTTAAAGTCTCTCTTCATCGATTCAAATATTTCAAGACCTTCATCAACCAAACCAGCATAACTGCAGGCCGACAACACAGCAACAAAAGTAATAGCATCAGGTTGGACGCCAGATTTTGGCATTAAGCGAAACAGTGAGAGAGCTCTCTTTCCCATCCCATGTTGACCATAACCTGATATCATTGTTGTGTATGTAACAGAATTCTTCTCAGAAGATTGGGTAAAAACACTTTCAGCATAGTTTATTGCACCTGATTTAGAGTACATGTCAACAAGGGCAGTTCTCACAAAGATATTCTTGTCCAATATATACCGAATGGAGACTCCATGAAACTGCTTTCCAAAATCTATATTTCCTAATGAACTACAAGCTGGAAGAATGGATGCTAATGTCACAGCATTAGGCCTTAGATTTTGTGCAAGCATCTGTCTAAAGGTAACAAATGCTTCTTCAATCAGCCCATTCTGTGTGTAACCAGCAATCATTGAATTCCAGGTGGCGTGATCTCTGTTTTGGATATTGCTCTTCTCAAAAATGCATTGTGATGTCCCAACCAAACCAGATTTAGCATACATGTCTATGAGATAGCTGTCCATTCCATCAAATTGTATGCCATGCCTAACAAGATATGCGTGGGTCTGCTTTCCTATGTCTTGGTTTCTGAGATTGGACGCAGCAGAGAGTAGAGAAGTTACAGTCACAGAATCAATTGAAAATCCTTGCTTCTGCATTTCTTGCACAAGCATCAACCCTTCATCATCTAGTCCGTTCTGTATGAAACCAGAAATCATGGTATTCCATGAGACAACATCTCTTTCTGGCATCTTTTCAAAAACTACAAATGACGTTTGGATAGAGTTGCATCTTGAGTACATCACGATGACTGCATTAAGTAATGTCACAGGTAATACTGTCAGATTCTTAACAACAAAGGCATGCATCTGTTGACCCAAGTCCAAGCACTGCAATTGTGAAACTGCTGTTAAAGTTAAGAGATAGGTTACATCATCAAGAACAGTCTGCTCTGTTTCCATAGCTTGAAGAAATAAATCAACTGCTTGAAAGAAACAATTGTTTTGTATATACCCGCCAATCATAGAGTTCCAAACTTCTGTACTCTTCTCCAAGCAATGATCAAAAATCTTTCTAGAGATATCAAGGCAACCAAGCTCAGCATACATGGATATTGCTGAACTCACAACAAACAAGTCATTGACATATTCATTTCCCAATTTGAGAAGCATCCCGTAAAGCAGATTTGCGTTCTTATAATCAACGACACTTGAGATAGCAGGAAAAATATTCACAAAACTAACAGCACTTGGTTTAATCCCCCATTTCATCATTACTCTAAACTGCCTAATTGCTTCAATAAATCTTCCTGTCTTGACATACCAAGAAACCACAGTATTCCAAGCAACAACATCTCTCTTACGCATTTTCTTAAAAACCTTATGTACTAAATCATATTCAGAGAAATTAAGAACATTCGAGCAACCCATGTTACACAAACACATCGAGTACATATTTAAAAGAGAATTATATACAATTCTACTTGGGTATGATAAATCCCGAATAAAATGGCCATGAATAGCTTTACCTATCATTAAATTACCAGTTTCTGCACAAGCTTTTAGTGTAGATGAGTAAGTGTAGGAATCACATTTCGTTTGAGGGGATGCATTTTTAAGTTGAGAATAGAACAAAAGGGCCTCAAGGGGCATGTTGTTGCAAATGAAGCCAATAATAATTGTGTTCCACAAAACGGTTGTCGGGCGAGGAATTGTGTCGAACAATTGGCGTGCAACATGGGGTTGGCCCTCCCGACAGAGCCTACTAAGGCGAGAGCGGATTGTAGGGGTTTTGAGAGTGGGATTTGGTGGTGGTGAAATAGTAAAGAGAGAGGGCTTATGGGCGGTTGTGATGCTGCTATTGGAGGAGAGGAAAGGTTCTGTAATATGAGATGGTGTGGAGAGAGGGATAGGAAAAGCAGAAGATGTGGAGGCCATACGCACCTATTCTTAGGATAATGCTTTCTTCCTCCTATCCTGTGCTCTTTTATGATGGGCAGCTTCTTTGATAGTTAGAATAAGGCTGTGGACTCATCAATATGTATCTTCTCAAACGAGCTTTATTGCAACAGATTTTTAATTTTTTTTTTAATTACTAAAGTTTTATTTTTGTTATAGATTAAAGTACTTCGAATATATCTGATTAAATTTGTCATACGTAGCAACCGAAATAAGTATATTTTTAGTTTATTCACCAAGTAAGCATTCTATTAAGCAGTTTAATCATCTTGTGGGTTCCATAAAATAAAATTTGCTAAAATTTTTTTATAGGGTCCACAAGCAAATTTTATTTTATGGGGCCAATAGATGATTAGACTGTTTAATGTGATGATTACATGACAAATATACTAAAAATATGCTTATTATGGCTGCCACGTATGCTAAATTTGACCGGATATATCCGATGTACTTTAATTTGAAAAAATAAAACTTTAGTAACTGAAAAGAAAAAAAATAAAAAATATGATACCATTTTAAAATATAGGGTAAAATTATAGTACCAACAGTACAATAAACCCGTTAAATATATATGACACAACTTTGCACTAAATTCATTTTGATATTAAATTTTATCGATACATTATTTAATGATATTTTGCTGATGTGATAATTGAACTTGAAATATTTAAAAATATTCATCACATTCAACTCAAATTGATGACTAAAATTAAATGAATTGAAGTTTAATATAAAAAATGAAATAAATATAAAGTTTGGTGATCACTAAAATAAATTTGATATCTTTATAAATAATTTTATTGATTATTTTGTTAATTTATAATTTTATTATTTAAGATATAAAGTTTATTTATAAATATAATTTAGTCTTAAAATATTATTAATTTTATATATCCTTTATAATTATAATTCAAAAAGTATTAATAAATTAAAATTATTAGAGTATGAATAATTTAATATGAGATATATTAATTTTACAGAAGTGAAAAATAAAATAAGTGATCAATAAATAATTATTCTGTCAAATGATAGATGAAAATGTAATTTATATTATTCATAACTTTATTACTATTAAAATATTTTAATTTTTGGAGATATAATTGTTATTTTGAATAAAATATTTATTAAATTAAAATTATAAAATAATTATTATTATTACTATTTTTTATATTATTAACTTAATTAAGGTAAAAAGTACACATTTAAAAAATTTGCATTTATAATAATTAATTTGAGTTTAAAATTTTCAATACAATTTTTTAATATTCACTTATTTTAATTTAAATTTAAAAATAATTTATTTAAGTGTATAATTTTGAATAATATCAATTTCAAGTTAAATTTACATAACCAATTTTTGTTGTATATTTAACTAATAATTTTTAATTTTTAAAAATATTACAATTTGCAACGTAGAGTTCATATTATTATATAAATTAATTATTTTCATAATCTAAATTTTTATGATTTTATAAATATTAAAATATTTTAAATATTTTAAATATTTTAAATTTTTAAAATTTTTATTTTGGCATAATTACGTATTCATAAAAATTGTAAAATAATATTTTGATTATTTTTAGTAATTAAATATGAATTTTTTTAATATAGGTTAAATAAATATCTTGACGAGATTAATTAATAGGTTAAATACATTGGTGGTCATTAAACTTTGCACTTATTTCATTTTGGGTACTACACTTCAATTTTTCTCATTTCAGTCACCAGTCTGAGTTGGTATTTGACTTGTATGTTGATGTGGTAAATATTCTTTGTATATTCCAAATTCAATTACCACATTAGTAAAACGTCACCAAATGATATGTCGATGAAATTAAAATTAAAATTTAGTTAAAATTTAGTACACAAAATAAAATTAATACAAAATTGAGTGTTTACCAAAATATATAACCCTCTTCTCAACTATTGTTTATAAATTTTCCATTCGTCTATATAGTGTACTTGATATTTTCTTCAATAAAACTTATAGCAATGAGAAGAAATATGTAAAATTCAATTTTAAACTCATCTCCAAACCTTCATAAGAAATTCACTTTAAAATTCTCAAAAGTTGATTACTTAAATGGTAAAACTCCTTCAAAGCAATAATAGATCGAGGGATAATTACTATTACCCTTAAGGTTTGACCATAATTACAACTTCATCAAGTTTTTTTGAAAAATAACTAAAATCCTTTGTCAGTTTTAGATTCGTTATACAATTTTCCCTTATGTTGAAAAGTGTAAGAATATTTTTGAATTATATTGTTAGTTAAAGGTCAAAATATTAATATTTCCATAAATACTCTTAAATTTTCAAACTAAACTTAATTTAATTAATTAAAATTTACAAATATTTTTAAAAATAAAACGCAAATATTTTTATACTGTAACAATGTAAAAAATGTGGGATTTAAAAAAAATTAAATATGGTATAATATTATAAATTTAATCAAATGTTGAGAATAAATATGTATTTTATAATATTTAATTTTAATACAAATTTTTGTTAAATTTTAATTTAATTTGAGTTGGTTTAATTAAATCATAGCTTAAAATTGAAAACAATAAGTTAATTAAAGGTTGCATAATACTACAGATTTAACAAGATGAGAATAAATATTTTTTTTATTTCAATTAGCTTTTCCAAAAAAATTTGTTGAAGTTATAATTTTAATGTAATTTGATTTAATTTAATTATATTTATTTTTATTGTTTTTAATGTTATAGTAGCATAAAAGAAAAATGAATGCTTTTTTTAAAAAAATAAAAATTTATTTAAATATGGTATAGTATTCTAAATTTAATAATGTATTAAGGGTAAATATATCTTTTTATGTCATTTAGCTCTTTTTTTAATAGAATAAGATAATTGTTTAACGAATCTAAAACTGAAAAGTTTTTAATTATTTTTCAAAAAGACCGAATGAAATAGTAATTACGGTCGGATTTTTAAGAGTAATAGTAATTATCCTATAGATCAATCATTGCCTTACACTCTCTAAGGATAGTTATGACTTTAGGCAAATTTCTTTTACTTTTTACCATGTAAAATTATTAAATAATTGTTTTTTTAGATATTGACTATTTCTAAAGGTAAGCTGCTACAAAAATGCTATTAAAATTAAGAAATTATAAAATAATTTAATATTAGCACGTAATAAATTTTTATCAATTTTTTAAAAATTTTAAAAATAGGGAAAACCTGAAAGTTCAAAAAATAAAATAATCTAGCAAATAATGTATTTGAAAAATAAGAAAAAATTGACATATGACATTTATGTTATTAATGAATGTAGTTACTGAAATTATATTAAGGTTTATACTAAAATTGTGTTTTCATTACTTTATTCATATTTTTACTTAAATCACCACAAAACAAAATTTTATTTCACATATTTGTAATTATTTGAAAAAAAAATAACGTGGAACTATTACTCCATGCTATTTTGACAAGGAAGTTAGCATTCCATTGAAACATCCCATAACATTTTGATAGTGGGTTGAAGATGCTCTAACTACTTCTAACACAACCTATTTAAATATTGCAATTCATTTGTCTTACTATTTATAAATTGTTACATATTATGCAATATATACTTCATCATAATTAGTTTGGGAAAATTCTAAAATAAATTTATTTTTCATATACTTTATTTATTCTTTACTTTTATCACCATAAGATTAGAGTGTTGTAATAACCCATAATTTATTCATATAATAAATATATGTTATTGTTGTTTTTGGGTTGTTGATGGGTTACTAAAAGTAGTGCCTCAGCTTTCTCATGGCCCAAACCATTGCCAAACATATCTGCTCAACTTAATTGTACTTCTTCTCATAAGGCAACATCTTCTTGCTCAAGTAGTAAACTGCGTGTTTAGCTCATACTTCTCCTTCCTAAGCTAGCATGGCTCCTATTGCGCTCCCTTCAATTGGCAAATATAGGATTAAGGGCTTTCCTATTTCTGGGGGTCTCAGAATTGGTGGGTTCATGAGATAGTCCTTGACTCTATCGAAAGTAATCTGGCATTATTCATTCTAAACTATAGGCTAGTCTTTTCTTAGTAGCTTGAATATCGGTTCGCATACTTCTATCAATCTGGCTATGAATCTGCTGATGAATTGCAACTTCCCTAAGAATCCCTAGATCTCCTTCTCAGTCTTCGGTGTTGGCATTTCTTGAATTGCTTCTACCTTATCTGGATCAACTTTAATTCCCCTCTGGCTGACTATATGTTCCAGCATCTTCCTTAAGGTCACACTAAATACACACTTTTTAGGATTCAACCTCATATTGCACTTATCTACCTGCTACATGAACTTCTTTAATGCGATTGGGTGTTTTTCCCGAGTTTTTTATTTTACCATCATGTCATCAATATACATGAAGCGGGTAGAATTGTATTTATATAACCCTAGTCTCTAAGGACTTAGTATAGAGCAAGTAGGGTGTCGATCCACAGGGAATTGATGTAAATATTATATTAACCGAGTAGATAATGAGATGGATAGGCAAACA
>CATIWM010031016.1:0-27722 GCA_949671775.1 Mallotus repandus | reverse complement strand
AAAAAGAAGAAAAAAAATAAAAAGAAATAAAAATAAGAATAAAATAAAAAATAAAAAAATAAAAAAAAATAATGAAGAAATAAGGAGAATATAAAAGGGATAAAAAAATAAAAATAACTCCTAAAAATAAAAAAGGCACTCATATAATTAATGAAAAGGCATTTTAATGTAAAGTGAAATCCAAAATTGGAACATTTGCATAAATTTCTCTTCTTTTTATGGGTAAAAGATACAATTTTGCCCTTTATGTTTATAGCGAAGAGCACATTGGCACTTTATGTATTTTTTAGCTCAATTAAACTGAAATTTCTCTAAAACTTCACATTTGAGCACCTCTAATTAACGATAACCTAACGTCTGTTATGTTTGGTCAAGATGGACTCATTAAAACTATAAAAAATTATTATTTTATCCCAATTGAATTCTTCCATCAAACAACATTTTCTAATCTATTCGCCCGTCCCCCACATCTCTGTCTCTAAGGGCATCTCCAATAATAAACATCAAAATGCAGCAAATTTACTCTAAAATGCATATGTTACAGTAAGTTTACTCCAACAGCTTACTTTATTTTCAACTCCAAAAAGAATATTCTTCACATATTCCTATCCATTACCAATATTATATTATTTAAATATTTTACATATTACACCCATAATTTATTCAATATTTACAATATACACCCATATATTTATTTATAATAAAAGTTATTATTTGAATATACTTTTTAATATAAAAATATATGAATAAAATAAATAATATAAATACATTCTATTATTTTTAAAATTAAATAATATAATATATGAAGGGAACTAAAAAAACAATAAAATGAATGTTTTAAACAAAATAAAATTACGTCTTAAAATTAAAGTAGTCTATTACAAGCACTAATTAAATTGAAAATTACAAATCGCATTAATTTAATCATTTGAATTTGAATATCTTTTCCACAAATGTTCAATTAATGCATTGCGAAGTGCAATATGAGCATCTTTATCCTTAATTCATATGTGACGAGTAAGAAATTGTTCAAATCGGGTATTATCATTGACCGTCATTTCAACATCTGCAATTGGAACTTCTATTGCATCAACAATTGGAGCATTTAAGTCATGTTTTCTTAAATCGGTTGTTAAATTAATTCAAATCTATGGTTGTTAAATTTTTTCTATCCAAATTTTAATATTAGTTAAGTGATTTAATATTAATATTATTTAAATAAAAATAATTAAATCAAATTTTTATGCATTTGATAATAATATGATAAATATAATATAAATTTGAACTAAATTGAACAAAGTTATTTAGGCTATATTGAAATGAATAATAAAAAATGGTTGTTATTGAAATTTAAGACAATAAAAAAAGGGAAATGCATAAAGTAAAAAAGTTGGCTGCATATAAATTTGAACTAAATTGAACAAAATTATTTGGATTATATTGAAATAAATAATAAAAAAATGGTTGTTATTGAAATTTAAGACAATAAAAAAGGGAAATGCATAAAGTCAAAAAGTTGTTAGAAATTATGCATTGTGCAGCTGGTTTTGATGCCTTGTTGTAGAGGAATTATGGGTGCAAAATGAATAAATGACACCTTGTTGGAATGGCCTAATAGTGCATTATTGTATATTATACACTTGTGCTATGTTTCTGCATATACCTAAATAGATCCGAACAGAGGTGGCGAAGGAGAGCTCAGACATAGTCATCTTTGATGATAATTTTACTTTTGTTGTGACAGTTTTGAGATGGGGAGGTGTGTCTACAAGACATTCAAAAGTTCATTCAGATTCAACAAACATTCAATATTGTTGCTCTTACCATCAACCTAGAACCATGGTGATGGAGGGCCAAACCAAGTCCACCTGAAGGAATTGAGACAGCTTGAAGAGCCCCTTGAACCTCAACATGAGATTGTCTCATCTGGCACCTCATGTATGTCTGATAACTTGCAGTTGCCATTAACCATACCCTTGTGTTTGTGTAGTTATAATCATATAGTAATCTTCCTATTTTTGCCACCGGACTATATTCTCCATCATCAACACTCTCTCCAACTATCCATTTAAGGTCTCCCGTGTGTATAATGGCCCCACCATTTCTAATAGAATCCACTTTCCATAAGTTGTGTGATATTCATTTCCACGTCTTCTTTCTTCATGAACCTCAAAGAAACCGGTGCAAACTGAAACTTGACAAATTGGATTTCTTTTAGATCTGTTGGAACCTCTCCTTTCTCTATTCTTACCATCATCTCTCCAACAAGACATTCAGTTATGGACACCCAATTACCCACCATCACTGTGTTCTTTTTAGAAGCAACCACCGCTGCCACTGCTAATGTTGTTGCTGGGTTGAGTGCTACCATGGCTGCTCATCTTGTTTGGACACCAATTGATGTTGTGAGCTAAAGACTTATGGTTCAGGGAGGAAATGCATCAACGTGAAAATATGCAAATGGGATTGATGCATTTCGGAATTGTGATTTAGTGGGCATTATACTCTGTTGCTCGGAGAATGGTTTAGGGTAGAATTGGGTGTTATTTTTGTAAGAAATATGAAGATGGGAATGAGAGTACTAGTGGTGGGGTAAGTGTTAATTTTGTTTGATAGAAGAATTTAAGATGTGGGTGGCCGGGGACATTAATATCAAGAATTCAAGATTCGAAAGTGGGGTTTGAAGGGAACGAGGGACAGAAAAAAATAAGAGAGAAGAAGAATGATTCATCTATTGAAGAATTCTTGGGTGGAAGGTATTGGGTAGGGAAGAGCAAAAACTAACTAAATCAGACTAAGCCAAAATTTCTAGTTGGCTCGGTAACTGATATTAGGTAAGTGGCAGTTTGGTTCAGGTTATATTAAAAAATCGATTATCGATTCTCGGCTCGGTTTAGGTTTAAAATTAATCGAACTGAAAATCGAAGTACTATTACATAAGGCATAAAACGACGTCGTTTTATGCCTAACCCTAACCCTAAAATATATTTCCCATATATATACATCTTATTCCCCCTCACCCTCTCATTTCTTATCGCCCCTCTGTCTCTCTTCGTCTCTCGAACTTTCTATTCCGCTCTTCTATCTTCTAACCCTAAACTTTCTATAACCTTAACCCTTGATCTCGTTGACATTTATCTCTATTCTCCGATCCAGCTTTGCCTCTTCCCTTTCTCTAGAATGAACCTATTTGTTGTCTGTGTTCTCATCTCTATATTGTCTCTTTTTCTCAGAGACAAGTCATCTACAATCTACATGTTTCATTGTTTCCTTGCAATCTCTCTAGCTCGGTGGTTGTTCTCTTCAAAAAAATAAACTTTTGTTGCTTTGTTGTTGTTTTTTTACTGTCAATGTTCAAAACTATACATTGACAGTGATGAAATCGACATGCGATGGCATTTTGTAGCTGGATCAACTAGATTTGGTATCGAATCTACTAGATATGATAATGCTTTTCTTATATCCGAAGGTTTTTTAAAATCTTGGGTAATTTTTTGGCCTTATTTGATTAGAGCTTGATGGATTTTGTGTTTTTTCGTTTATTTGTTGCATGTTATCTTGGTGAAATTGACTGTTTTGGTTAGATCTCCAAAGTTTTTTTTTAATCTTTTTGAGAGATCATGATGGTGGAAGCCCCAAAAGTGTAGATCTGACCATCAGTTGATCTTGTTGGTGGAAGTTGCTTAATTTGAACAATAATTGAGTCAGAGAAACATATAAACACTCATCATTAAAAAGGTAAAATTTTTAATTTTTTATCTAAGTGTTTAAATTTCATGTTGATATTTTTTTTTACTTTGATTTTTGAAATATATAATGTTTACTTTCTATGTAAATAATTGTATTTAAAATTTAGTAAAAAATTTCTTTAATTGAAAATATAATTTTTTCTTTATGTGTAACTAATTTTATTGTTTATTTTGTTAAAAAATTTCTTTAATTGAAAATATAATTTTTGCATTCTGTGTAACTAATTTTTTTGCTTATTTTTTTTAAAAAAATTCTTGAATTGAAAATTTTTGCTTTATGTGTAACTAATTTTATTGTTTATTTTTTAAAAAAAAATCTTTAATTGAAAATATAATTTTCGCTTTCTTTCTAACTAATTTTATTGTTTATTTTTTAAAAAGATTATTTCATTGAATATATAATGTTTGATTTATGTTTGATGATTTTATTGAATTAATTGTTGGTAAAATTACTTTTATTGAATCATTTGAGTGCTTACTTTTATTGATGAACAAATATTACTGCTTGCTTTAATTGAATCATTATATTATTATTGGCATTTCTCTTCTTTGGCTCTGAATCATTTCGTCTTCTTCTGTTTTGATTGCATATTTGCATGTATATTAAGAAGATGGAAACTGAAGCAGGAGCTACTTGTGGCACTCAACCTGCTACTGGTGGTGGTGCTGAGACACTGACTCCTGTAGAGGTGGAAGCCCTAAAGCAACCAGAAGTTGCTAAAAATGAAAAAAAAAAAAAAGAGAAAGGACATTGACAATAGAAGCAAAGTGTGGGAGCACTTCAAGAAAATCATTGAGAAAAGGAAGTTGGTAAAAACTATATGTGTTTATTGTGCTAAAACCTTACATGCTGACCCTAAAATAAATGGTACATTATCTTGTAGAAATCATATGCTGAGTTGTAGAAAAAATCCTAACCCTAAGTCTAGTAAACAGAGTCTTTTAACTCTTAAACCTGATGTGCATAGTTCTGATAGTGTAAGTGTAATAGGTTCTTGGACTTTTGATCAGGAAGCTATTGGGATTGCATTGTCCAACATGGTTATTGTTGATGAGCTCCCATTTAAATTTGTTGAGGGAGAGGGATTTAAACAGTTCATGTCTTTTGCATGACCTAGGTTCAAGATACCTAGTTAATGGATAGTCAGTCGCGACTGTTATAATGCATATGTGGAAGCAAAGCTTAAATTGAAAAAAGTTTTCATACATCACTGCCAAAGTCAAAGAGTCAGCATCACAACTGACTCTTGGACTTCAATTCAACGCATAAACTACATGTGTATAACTGATCATTACATTAATTCAGAGTGGAAGCTGAATAAAAAAATATTTCATTTGTCCCTGTTACATCACATAGGGGTGAGTACATTGCCAAAAGTTTAGAAAACTGTCTTCTAGATTGGGGTGTTAAGCATATTTTCACACTGACAATAGACAATGCATCTTCAAATGACACTACATTTGGTTTTTTTAAGAAAAAATTAATGTCTTGGGGCACATCTGCTGTCAAAATCAAATATGTCCACATGACATGCATTGCACACATCCTTAATTTAGTTGTCACTGATGGGTTGAAAGATGCCAGCAATTCTGTTAAAAGGGTTAGAGAGGCTGTGAGATATATTAGGAATTCACCTGTTAGGTTGCACAAATTTAAGGAAGTAGCTGACTTAATTGGTTGTGAATCAAACTGTTCATTGTCTCTAGATGTGCCCACCAGGTGGAATTCAACCTATATCATGTTAAAAACTACTTGCTTATTTGACAAAGTCTTTGAAAATATGAGAAATATGAGCATGCATTTAGAGCTGACTTAGGTGATGATGTACCTGATTTTATGGACTGGTTGCATGTCAAGCAACTTGTTGATTTTTTACAAAAAATTTTTAAAATGACACCGATAATTTCTAGTTCTCAGTATGTTACTGCAAACTCTTTTTTCTCTGAAATTTCTAATCTTTTTAGTATTTTACATGAGTGGCAAAGTTCTTCTGATGCTAGTAAAAGATCAATGGCCTTTTCTATGAAAGCCAAATTTGACAAGTACTGGGGGAAATCCTCAAAAGATTAATTTGTTGATATTCATTGCAAATGTGCTTGATCCTCAATACAAGCTTAAATTCTTAGAGTATTTCCTGAATCAGATTTATGGGGATTCTGTGGATGGAAGCCTTTACTTTAATATTAAATCTGCCTTGTATGAATTATTTGATGATTATTCTACTTCTTTGAAGCCTCCTTCTCAATCTTTATCACTATTTGGACAGTCAATTGAGACCTCTGAAACTACTTCTGCTGAATATGGAAAATCAATTTCCTTGCTAAAACAAGGATTTAAAAAGCATAAGATGGCACTTGGAATTGGTGGAAGCAAAAAAAAATTGAGTTAGATATATATCTTTATGAGTTTGCCATTAAAGAGGATAGCTCATTTGACATTCTCAGATGGTTGAAGCTCAATTTTAAGAGATTTCCTATTCTATTTGTTCTAGCATGAGATGTGTTAGCTATGCCAATATCCGCAGTTGCATTTAAATATGCTTTTAGCACATTTAGGAGGGTGCTTAACTACTTTAGATCTTCTTTGACTCCCAAAGTTGTGGAAGCTTTAATATGTTCTCAAGACTGGATGAGAATGTCTAATACTCTAGTCTCAATTGAAGAGTCCTTAAAGGAAATTAAGAAGTTTAAAAAAGGTACTTTACTACAAATTGTTAAGATTTGTGATTATTCATTTTTTTTAATTCTGCTTCTAATGAGCTTTGTAAACTAATACTTTTATTTTTTTTATTAGCAGAGTTACCTCCAGTTGGCATGAGCCCATCAATGGGATCATCAAGTGCTAATTAACTGCTAAAATTTCAGTAAATTTTAATTGGCATTTATAACTACTTTAACTATTATCTTCAGTGAATGTGTGATCTCTGATTACTCTGCCTATGGTATGTGATTGTTATGCCTGTGATCTGTGAAGTGCCAATAAACTAATAAATTGCTCTACCTGCCTGTGATCTGTGATTCTGTGATGTAAGCTATTTGGCCAACACTGAAGTGGCTCGACTTCAGTTGTCAATGTTATTGTTTAATGAGTTTAAACTTATTGAATTGCAATACTGAAGTGGCTGATCTTTAGTTGCCAGTGTTGTTGCATGAGTTTAACCTTATTGAACAGCAAAACTGATGTGGCTGAGGCTTAATTGCCAATGTTCAATTACTTGAAAGGGCTATAATAATGCTTCCACCTAGAAGCTGAGAAGTAAACATGCTTGCTTTAATTTCTTGGTAGTATGTATTTTGTTGTCAGAAATAATGGCCGTATTTTTACAATGAATTATAACACAACCTATCTAAGCCCACTTTGCATTTCATTTCTTTCATTCCTGCTTCTGCTTCAATTTTTGCTTGGTTGTATTTATGTGATTATTGCTGGGCCATGATGAAGATTCCACCTGAGTTTTTACATAGATTGTGTGAATGTGTTTGCTAATTTTTCTTAGGTGACATGTCTTTGTTGCCAGAAATTAGCGCCATTTGGATATTACTTGAAAACTTTTCACAACTGAGCCCTTTTCTTTGTGTTTTACTTTGCTTTTCTGTTGGTTTGCATTTATTGATTCTGTGTTGTTGATTTATGTTATAATGCAGGAATTGGAATCTTTTGGGTGAACTCGACCTATGTCTGTCTGTAATCAGATATTTTTTTGCATGATATGCAGGCCTTTTGCATATAATTTTTGTGGAAGCTTTATATTTTGGCTTGAAAATATTTGTTGAAGTCATGTATCTTAGAAGTGGAAGCTTTTTCATTTTGCTTATAGGTTAAGTGCTTAAAGTTTTTGTAGCTAATGTTATATTTGTATACAAAGTTAGATAGAAAATAGCCTCATGTATTTATGTTAAATCATTAGGGGCTTTACGTATTTTGTAATTATATAATTAGGTTTACATTAGATCATTAAGGGCTTCACATATTTTGTAATTATGTAATTAGGTTATACACATTGGGTTTGACCCTACATTTTGTAATTATGTAACACGTATTGGGCTCACCAAAATTAGTAAAAATATGTATTTTTTCTTTATTTTTCATTACTTTATGTCCTCGAATCCAAAACCAATCAACTGAACTGTTAAAACTGAAAAATTCAGTTCACCGAACCAATAGTTTTTTCATGAGTTTCAGCTTGATTTAGTTTCCAAATCGATAAAATGTTATACCTCCAGCACCGAACCGAACCATGCTCACCTCTAGTGTTGGGTATTGTAGAGATGAAAGAGATAATTGATGAATTAATGTTAGACATTGAAATTTTTTTTCGGTTTTATATACTGGAAATTAGAGAGGACAAAGAAGTAACAAACTCAAGAACACATTTTGAAAAAAAAAAACCAAGAATAAGAAGATGGTGGGTCCCAAAATTGCCGTACAAGCATTAAAAAAACTAAAACTTACGTTAAAAACCCTTAGAGCATCCACATTGGTTTACACTCCCCCTTATTTATTATACTTTTTCTCACTATAGATTACACTCAAAAAAGTGTAATAGTATGGACTCATTATTAAATCACATATTTATTTTAATAATTCATTTACATATTTCAAAACAAAATAATTATATTTATGTACTAAAATCATATTAATGCATATTAAGATACATAATTGCTAATATTCTTGCAAAAAAATAAAATGTGTAATATAAAAAATTAAAATATTTTAATAATTTTAAATTTTTTTATTAATTTATGAAAATTACATAACCAACCTTAATTAAAACAATTTGATTCAATCTCGATAATACACAACATAATTTTTTAAAAAATTCAAATATAAATAATAAAATAAAAAACAATAATTTTAATTGTTATTGCCCCCAAATCGTTCCCAAATATGCTTAACCAAGTTCGATTGAAGTTGATGATGGACGTCATGATCACGTAGTTCTGTGTTCCTTTAGAGGTAATTTTAAAATTTCTTGACAGAACCTCTACTCACAGGGATTGTAGGCTCTTCATCATCATCTTTTCAGCTTGTTATGTCATCTTCTTCGTCCTCGACAATCATATTATGTAATATGATTCATATATACATTATATTTTTTAGTTTTTTTCTATTCCAAAAGCGAATTGAGCCACGTATAATGGACCAACACAATTAGAGCACTCTAAATGCTTACTCAATGTCTTTCATTGCAGCTTCCTGCATTTGCTTAAACATCATTCTCTTTGGATCTTTTGGACATGTGAAACTTTTGACAAGTATTGCCCACTCAGGATATATACCATCTATTAGATAATACCCTTTTCGATATAGTGTTCCATTAACTGTAAATTAAACATCAAGAGTGTATCCGTGCAGTACGTCGTTAAATAATGGAGATTGGTTGAACACATTGATATCATTATTAGACCCTGCAATGCTAAAAAATGCATGTCATATCCATAGGTTTGCTGACGTAACTGCTTCTAGCATTATTATGGGAACGCCTTGATCACCTTAAATAAATTGACCTTTCTATGCAACTGGGCAATTCTTCCAATGCCAGTGCATGCAGTCAATGCTACCCATCATGCAGGGAAATCCATGTCGCTCTTTATGCTATTGAAGTATACGTTCAACGTCACTATTATTGGACCTTTTCAAGTATTGTGCTCCATAAATCTAATACATTGACAAAACTGGGATAAGCACTCGATCGCAGTAGTTTCACTAATTCTTATATACTCATCGTAATGGTCAGCCAATGCTCTCTATATGCTAACTGTTGAATAGCTACGGTGTATTTTTTAAGTAGAGAAAGTTTTTTTTTTGTTGCCTCAACTTTCAAATGAAAATATTTTGAATGATTTTCAACAGATTACACAATACTAAGGATAACTCTTTTCTCATTCAAAACCTTCGACGAAATATATTTGAAGGATAAACCAGTTCGTTGGAGAAATAGTCATTGAAAAGCTGAACATGACCAACTTCACGCTCTTGATCAAAATACCTCTACTTCTGTTGACAGATATTTGAACTTTCACCCTTCTTTTTTTTTGTTACGATTATTGCAGCAACATTATAATTTTCTTATCATTATCGTCCTTAATTTCATCAACTAATTTTTTTTTAAATTTCTTCTATAAGTAAGGGATCAGGATATTAAGAAATTTTAGAGTTTGATTATATGTTGTTTTACAATGTTGAGACTGACTATATCTATATAGACAGAGAGTGTGTTAGATTTTTCCAATAACGACTAATTTTACAACGGTTACTTTTATTACGACTAATTTTATAACAACTAGTTTTACAACAACAAATTTTCAACAGCTAGTATTGCAACAACTACTTTTCCAATAGCTAGATTATACTGACTCATTTAAAATAAAATAACATAAAATTACACATAAAGTTAAAATTATAAATAAAACTAAATTAAATTATAACTAAACTTAGACTTCAAATAAAACTACACAAAATTATAGCTACTAAAAATACTCAATATTATATTTAGCTTTAAGGATAGAACACATATGCTCATGAATTTGAAGTTAGTGCTCAGTCATTCCT
This sequence comes from Mallotus repandus, assembly GCA_949671775.1. Classification (NCBI taxonomy): domain Eukaryota; kingdom Viridiplantae; phylum Streptophyta; class Magnoliopsida; order Malpighiales; family Euphorbiaceae; genus Mallotus; species Mallotus repandus. Next base: position 17,420 of record CATIWM010031016.1, on the reverse strand, counting down.
ATTGTATCCTTGAGCAAGATTTCATAGTCACTTTGAAAGTTATAATTCTCCAACTTATTTGCTAAAGTTTCCATAGCTTGAATTTTTTCTTCTTTATGTGGTTTTAACGTGTTCCAGATTTGCTCAAGTTCATCATTCTTATTTTCTTCATTCACTTTTCCTTTTCCCTTTCTCTTTCCCTTCTTTGCTTATTTTTTACCAATAGGACGAACTTCGACTTCATTGTCATCGATGTCAAGACTTGTATCCCCATTGGATGAAGAAGCATATGCCCCGCTTTCATTAGTCCTTTTTTTTTGGAAAAATGTTGCAATGGATTATTTGTTTTCCACTTTTGATCATCTTTTAACATCACCCACACATGCTCATGGATAAAATGCTTCTTATTATTTTGCTTGAAAACCTCATGGGCATGTTGTTTCAACTAGTCATCATTCCACCTACTATGATGTTCTCCAACCAATCTGTTATAGTATTGGTTGAATTCATTAACCATCCGACTCAACCAATGCCAATGTGACTTCACGACTTTATCCTTTCTTGCTGATTTAGATTTGCGATTTTCATTGAAGTAGTAGGTGACTCGTTTCTAGAAAGTCTTTTCACTTTAGGAGTTACCAGTAATGCTACAGCTGAAAATTGTAAGCCAAAAACTTGCAAGTAGCTTGTCATCATCAATACTCCATATAGCACATTTGCCATCAGTGTCTTCCACTGGTTCATTGGTGAGGGTAATATTTTTTAACTCTTGCTGAGTTGAATATGGTGGTATTTGAGAGTTCGAAATTGAATATATTTGTGTTGCATTCTCGCCATCGGTGCTGGAATCAATATTTTACTCACTTGGAGTTAGTGGGTTTTGCAAATTTGGGATATATAGGAAATAACCTGGCGCCGGATACATAGTAAATGAATATGAAAAATTTGGCGGATAATTGGAATTAGGTGAGGGATATGGATAATTTTGCATATTTTGATGATTATTAGAATATGAAAAATTTGGATAAAATTGAAAATTTTGAAGGTTTTGATTTTGTGAAGGGAAATTTTTTTTCATACTTGGAGTATTAAAATTGTTAAAATTCTCATCTATGATGATAAAATATAAAACAAAAAATTTTAAATTGTGAAATTATAGAATGATTTTGAAGAAACGAAGAGTGATAGGAGATAAAATGGGAGTGATATTGAAGTGGAGAGTAATATTGAAGAGGAGGATATTTATAATCAAAATTTTTATTAAATAAAATTTTAAAAAATAAATTAAATTAAAAAATGACTATTTTTAAACGTTGATCAAATCAAAGTGACTGTTGGCTTCAATTTTGCTAAATTACCATTGCTTTTATTTAGCTTTAATTTGTTTTAAAAAAACTTACTTGCAAAAGGCTACAAAAGGCAACCATTGTGTATGTCATGCCCATGATACGCATCATGGGCATGAAATGCCCGCTATGGCATCGGTTTCATGGAGAGGGTGTCATGAAGCCCATTACATGACTATGACACCCCCATAGCAGATGCCCTAACTACAGAGGGGCTTAAATAGCTATTTTTTCAAAATTATGTGCCTAAAAGAGACAAAAAAAATATTTGAGAGTCAATCCGTTCTTCGCTATAAACATTAGGGGGAAAATTTACCTTTACCCTTCTTTTATTGCAAACCCATTTGTTGTTTAAACAACTAGAAATGGGCCCATAACATTTTCTTCAAATCTACTTTGTTCTCTTCTTTGGCCTCTTGACATTGAAGATTTCAGGTTCTTGTTCAAGGGGCGAAAAGATTGGGTCTTTACCAGCGCGAATTTCACAGTAAATTTAACTAAATATTGTGTGAAGAACCCGCACTAATTTACTGTCCAAAATGTTATATAACAGCAACCTTTCTTACTGACTTCTTTTTTGAAAACCTGTTAATGCGCGCCTTTTACTTCCTACCGCCAAAATTCCCCCTTCCAACAATTTCACTCTGCTGTTTCTCCATAAATGTTCGCTTTCTTAATTTTCAGACTGCACCTTCTAATACCCATTTACCTAAGCTCACGTTTAAAGAATATCACCTCCTGCGTTGCCTGTCCCAGGGTAGACTACACGATGCAAACAACCTGGTCGACAAAATGTCTGAGAGAAGTTCCCAAAGCCGTATCGTTTACTGGACGTCCTTGCTTACGAAATATTCAAGAAGTGGATTTGTTGATGAAGCTCGTGGACTTTTTGATATCATGCCCGAGAGAAATGTTGTTAGTTATAATGCAATGTTATCTGGATTTCTGCAGTATGGTAGGCTGAGTGAGGCAATGAAGTTGTTTGAAGAGATGCCAGAGAAAAATGTTGTTTCATGGACTTCAATGCTATGTGGGTTGGCTGATGCTGGAAGGATTTACGAGGCAATTAGGCTGTTTGAGGAGATGCCAGAAAGGAACGTCGTTTCTTGGAACGCAATGATTGTTGGATTGATTAGAAATGGGGATTTGGAGTATGCAAAAATGATTTTTGATGAGAGTCCAGTCAAGAATGTGATCTCTTGGAATACCATGATTGCTGGGTATGCAGATCATGGTAGAATGGAGGAAGCAAGGGCTTTGTTTGATGAGATGGAGGATAAAAATGTGATTACATGGACTAGTATGGTATCGGGTTATTGTAGAGCAGGTGAAGTGGAGGAGGGATATCATTTATTTCGGAGAATTCCTAGGAGAAATGTTGTTTCTTGGACTGCCATGATTGGTGGGTTTTCTTGGAATGGCTTCTATGAAGATGCATTATTGCTTTTTCTTGAGATGAAGAGGAGCTCTAACATAAGACCAAATACAGAGACTTTCATTTCACTTGCTTATGCTTGTGCTGGTTTAAGATTTCATCGTCTTGGCAAGCAGTTGCATGCTCAGATGGTATCTAATAGGTTAGCATGTGATGATTATGATGGCAGGTTATCTAAAAGCCTTATTTACATGTACTCTTCTTTTGGCTTCATGGATTATGCACATCATATATTTAACAAAAACTCAACTCGTTGTGTTGTTCAGTCCTGTAATTATATGATAAATGGTTACATCCAAATTGGGCAATTGGAAAAGGCTCAGAATTTGTTTGACAGTCTACCTGTCCGGGATAAGATCACGTGGACTTCAATGATTGATGGATATTTTATTGCTGGAAATGTATCTGAAGCATGTTGTTTATTTCATTTCATGCCTGAAAAGGATGCAGTAGCATGGACAATAATGATTTCAGGGCATGTGCAAAATGAACTTTTTGCTGAAGCTACCTATTTGTTCACCGAGATGTTGGCTCAAGGTATTAGTCCCCTTAGTTCTACATATTCTATACTTTTTGGAGCTGCAGGTGCAGCAGCATCTCTTGATCAGGGGAGGCAGCTGCATGCTATGATGATAAAAAAGCTGTCTGATAATAACTTGATTCTTGAAAATTCACTGATCTCAATGTATGCAAAATGTGGGGAGATTCATATTGCATACAGAATATTCTCACAAATGATTTCTCGTGATATTATTTCTTGGAACTCCATGATCATAGGATTTTCACATCACGGGCTAGCGAACGAAGCACTAAAGATCTTTGAAGCCATGCTAGATTCTGGAACTCAACCAAATTCTGTCACTTTTGTAGGTGTCCTCTCAGCATGTAGCCATGCAGGTTTCATCAGTGAAGGATGGGAGTTATTTAATGCAATGAGTGGTAGTTTTGCAATTCAACCTGGTTTAGAGCATTACATTTGCATGGTTGATCTTTTGGGCCGAGCTGGGAAATTAAAAGAAGCAGAGAAACTTATTTTGGGACTTCCAATTGAAAGAAATCATGCTATTTGGGGGGCACTGCTTGGTGTATGTAGTTTCAGTGAGAGAAATGCTGACATTGCTAAACAAGCTGCCTCACAAATCCTTGAGTTAGATCCACTGAATGCACCTGCTCATGTGCTACTCTGCAATATATTTAATGCAAGTGGTCAGCATATTGAGGAGCATAAATTGAGAAAGGAGATGGGTATGAAAGGTGTGAGGAAGGTCCCTGGATGTAGTTGGATAATTCTAAATGGAAGAGTCCATACCTTTCTATCAGGACATAAATTAGAATCACATGCAGATGAAATGCTGTTATTCTTGTTCCAGTTTGGTGATAGATTATAGAAGGCAGCATGAAATTTTCAACTTTTGGACAGGAAAATCATTCTAGTGTACAACTGATATTTCCTACACCTATTAGACCATAGTTATTGAGGATTGTAAGGAACCTACCCCGTTTGAAGCTACAATTTTTGGCACGTAAATAACTAAAAAAACTAAAGCAACAGCAAGCAGCTGTTTTTTTTATATGTTATTGAACCTTTAAATTTAAAAGTGATGGATGAGGATTGAACCTATAACCATGACTTGATATGAATCTAGTTTTTATATATGTTATTATATTAATGTATTTCTATTAATACAATTGAGAGTAAGCTTAAATTTTTATCATATTTAATAATTTAACTTTATTTATTTAATATTAGATCAGCATTGAATAGTTTGTTTCTTAGCTTGCTTGCTAACATTGTGTGAGGTATTGCTAGGCTTGAAGATTCCAAAATTCAAGCTCTGTTCTAAATTTTTGGTAGATTAGGTACTGTTTTCTTGATATGTTGTTTTGATTCCAAAAATCTCAGTGTTTTCTGGTGGAATTAGTTATAGAATGCAATATGATGATGGGTTACAAAGACAACTTAACACATGTTAAACACATATCTATTTTTTGTTTTTGTTTTGAACTGATATTTCATCTATATTTTTCTTGACAGTTACATATTCTGTATTGACCTGTACACGTTTAGCCCCTTGTAAAATAATAGGTAACAGCAATAATCACACCATCACAGTCTGTCTCCAGAGTTTCTTGTGTTAATTGTTTTCATTTCTCCTTTTCTAGCTTTCACATTGCATTTCCACCTGTTTTACTGTGCTCAGCTGCTGTGATTTATTATTTTCATGTTGTTAGTTCGTTGGGTCTTAAAACTGTTGCTGTTGTTTTATTTTTCTACTGAAATATACTTCTGTCTATTTTGATTTGTTTGTGCTGATAGTGTTACTTATCAGTGTTGCTGTTGACAGTCTGTTGCTTTGTGTTCAATTCCAATTTTCTATTTTAAACGTTTGAAATATATTTTTATTTACTTCTGCTGTGCTAGGTGACTTGCAGCAAATTTGGATTGTTGTTGAGCTTTGCTGATTTTCAGCAAATTTGGATTGTTGTGCACTTGTGCTTTGCTAATTTTTAGCAAATTTGGGTGGAGTTTTCTTTGTTGTAAATTATGCTCATAGCTTTTCTTTGTTTTAAATCAACACTTGCTGCTATAATTGGCGATTATGTGCATTTGTTTTGCCTTTTTTTTTTAATTCCCAGTTTATAGGCTGTTCTATTTGCTGATATATGCACATATTTTGCAAGCTTTTTAAACGAACTCGAGCTTCTTATCAAGCTTTTTAGTGAATGAAATTGAGCTTCTTATCAACCTTTTAAGTGAATGAAATTGAGCTTCTTATCAACCTTTTTAGTGAATGAAATTGAGCTTCTTATCAACCTTTTTAATGAACGAACTCAAGCTAATGGTCAAGGTTTTTTTTTTTTTTTTTTAGTGAACAAGCTCATTTTTCTTGTCAAATGAGGCCAATGTGAGCCCGGCTCGAGTTTGTTAGAAACTAAAGTAGCTGAGCTTGAGCTTTAGACTTAAAAAAATTTTTGTGCTCGAGCTCTCTTTGTTTTGGGTGGCCTGAGCCTAAGCTTTCCAAACCTTCGCTCTGCTTGTTCAGACCTTTAGCTATGAAAGCTTTGTTTTTTTATGGAGTTTGTGTCATTCTATAGCTTGATCCGGATTAGTGAAGGCACTTGTGGCTATGGATGCCGGAAGTAATAGTACCAAAAAAAAAAAATAGCTGTTTATTGAATGAGATAACATTCATCTTCTTCTGCTTCGTTTTTCCATTTCTTTATGCAAAGATAAGGTGAATGACTCTACTGTAAGCCACCATTCATGGTGATTCTAGTCACCTGTTGGGTTTTTTTTTTTTGATAAATACAGGCTCTCTTCCTCTTGATCTTTCTCTTCACACCACTATTAGCATTTATAACTCTCTACGTCAATTTTTCCAAGCTGATTTTACAGGTTTCTATTTGAAATTTCAGCCACCTTAAGCGGCTGTGAGTGGAATTTATAGAGAGAAAATGTTCAAGTGATTGAAGGATTTTTTTTTTTTTTTTTTTATATCAATTTCAATCTAATTGAGTAAGTTTTCTTAAATCCATAATTTCCTTCCTGACATTAATTTCTGAAATTTTAACTGTCCATTATTCTATAATTTTTTTTTTTTTTTTTTGCATTCATTGTGAAGAAGGTATCCTTCTACCTTAGTCAATTATAGTTATTTCTCTATATTCATCTTTAGATTGATGTTTTGGATGTGTTTTGATTGAATTTTAAAGTGAAGTCTTGTAACCATCAAAGCTTAAACTGCTGGTCTTGTCTACATATCCAAAATTTGGTATTAACTTTTTGGAGTTCATTTTAGCTTAGGTTTGCAGCAGCTAGAGCTAGAGCTAGAGCTAGCAGGTGGTAGGTATGTCATTAATCAACAACTTTGGGTTTTTGCATGTAATAGTTCTAGGAATTAATCAATTAGAACTTCGGCTGTTATTTTTGAATGAAAGCCATTGTTGCCATTTTTTTTTTTTTTTTTTGTTAGTGATTGAGACTCCTATTGTTGTTGTCATTGTTGGTTTCTGTGATGCAAAACAAAGCAGAAATTTAAAACTTTAATCACAAAATCTATTTACAGGATCCCTATAATTCGGTTAGATCGATTAAGAGTGTTTCCAAATACTCAACAAGATGATTTTATGATAAGATTGTTGGAAGGAAGAAAAGGGGTTCACTCCGGTGACACCCTACTTCAAGTTTTTCGTATAGGTCTTGTGCCATGTAATTCGGTTAGATCGATTAAGAGGGTTTCCAAATACTCACCAAGACGATTTTATGGTAAGATTGTTGGAAGGAAGAGAGGGGGTTCGGTGATACTCTACTTCGAGCTTTTCGCATAAGTCTTGTGCCGGAATGAGGCACCAACAAAAAGTCATGCCCTCTACTGGTATCCACATGATAGGGTTGCCAAAACAAGTCGTTGTGCTAGCACCTTATTAAGTCTCACTTTTTAATTTCTCTTTATGAGTGTTTTCTTTCTACAGAAAAAGTAGAAGAAGAAGGAGAAGTATGATAGCTAACCAAAAACCCTAGATAATGAGATATATTTATACACATCCATTCTAGGATTTCACTTACCACTTACTTACCAAAACAATTTTGGTAAGATTAAACTTCATCTTCTATTTTAATTCTAATAACTCTTATTTTAAATAAATTAGGAAATCAATAAATAAATACAAATATATATTTATTTATTCTTTTAGAGAGATTATCATTAGATTAATTAACCCAAGTATATTTTAGGTCTGTTCTAAGTGTGTGAACCTACAAGTTGATAGAGGGCCTAAAATTTTCAGTTTAGCCCATAAGGCATAACTAGCCTCTAGCAAAATATTATCACTACTCAAGTTGTATGAAGGTCGATAATCCGACATAACCTAATACATAGTGTGTATCATAGTCCTTTTGCCATGTGATATCTTGGTTGAACATAAGTCATGGTTTATGTCATCCTTATATAGTTCAATCATATTATTTCTTGATCCCAAGTAGACTGATAATGATAACTCTTTATCTGATATTGATAACTCTTAATCAACTTATTTTAGCATGGCCATGCATTTCTCTTGAGTCTAACTTATCGAGGGGCCCATAGATATATTCTCAAAATAACTGAGGGATAAATTCCATCTTAATCACTCACATTCCTCACATAACTTATTATGTATCCAATTACAATCCGTTTTACCATCCAGTTAAAGATGATGTAAGAATGTGTCAAAATACAAAACTTATTATGCATGAAACCATGGTGATTTCAAGTCAGGACTGAAATAATACTAATGTGATGAGAATCACTTATGACAATAATCAATGTAGTATTCTCATAGTGGGTCGATCCAGTACATCATTTCTCTAAATATATACCTATAAGTTTGACTCAATATCTCATATACATGATTAGTAAAACATAATCAGTAGTCAGCCTCATACTAATTTTTATTCATTGTTGTTCCCACAACAATGATTGACTAGAGATATTTAGATTAGAATTCAAGTATCACAGAGTTTTACTATCAAGTCACATAATTAATGACCTTAGGTAGAATTAACTAATCAAGGATAATATTAAAATTAGCCAGTATTTAAAAAAATGTCTTTTTATTAATAAAATAAAAATATGATAAAGTCAACATATGGTCATTACATAATTGGCCTAGGGCATATCACTAACAAGCTCTCAATTGTACCAGGCCTAGTCAACCTTATATCTTATACCCATTGACCTAGTATGACTCTAGTGCTTAACTTATGAAAGAGGCTTAGTTAGTGGATCAGCAACATTGTCATCTATTGGTACTGTACATATCTTCACGCCTCCTCTCTTAATGATTTCTCTAATGAGATTATAACGCCTGAGTATATGTTTGAATCGCTAATGTGATCTAGGTTCCTTAGCTTATGTTATGGCTTCACTGTTATCATAATACAAGTTCACTAGATCTGATATACTGGGAACAACACCCAATCCAATTATGAACTTTTTGATCCAAATAGTTTCCTTGGTTGTATCGGAGGCAACTATGTACTCCGCTTCTATTGTAGAATCGACAATAGTATCTTGCTTTGAACTTCTTCAGTTCACTTCACCTCTATTCAAACAAAACACATAACCTGACTGCGATCGTAAATCATCCTTGTCAGATTGGAAGCTGGCATATGTGTAACCATTTCCAATTAGCTCATCTTCTTGCCCACCATACAGTGAAAATGCATCATTGGTTCTTCTTAAGTACTTAAGGATATTCTTAATTGATAGCCAGTGACTTTCACCTAGGTCTGACTAGTATCTGCTCGTTCTGCTTAAGGTATATGAAACATCTTGTAGAGTGCATAATATGACATACAGAAGTATATGGAATTTTACTCATGTAGTCTTGCTCATCTTGTGTCATTGGACAATGAGTCTTGCTAAGACTAATGCCATGGAATATTGGAGAAAACCCTCTCCTAGAGTTTTTCATACTGAACCTATTCAGTACCTTGCCAATGTAAGTGCTTTGACTTAGGCCAATAAGCCTCTTTAATCTATCTATATAAATCTTGATGCCTAAAATATAGGTAGCTTCACCTAAGTCTTTCATTAAGAAATAATTCCCCAACCATGATATAACAGAGTAGGAATATCATTTCCAATGCATAATATATCATCAACATATAGCACTAGAAAAACTATTGCACTCCCACTAACCTTTTTGTAAACACAAGGTTCATCTTTATTTTTGATGAATTCAAACTTGCTTCATCAAAATGAAGATTCCAACTTCAAAAAGCTTGCTTCAATCTAGAAATGGATCTTTGAAGCTTGCAAACTTTTCTAGAATTCTCAAGATTGACAAAACCCTCAGATTGTGTCATGTACACATCCTCAATTAGGTTTCCATTTAGAAAAGTTATTTGGACATCCATTTACGATATCTTATAATCACAGTATACAACTATGGCAAGGAGAATTCAAATGGATTTAAGCATAACAACTGGTGAAAAGGTTTTATCATAGTCTATACCATGTGTTTACTTGAAATCCTTTTGCAACTAGTCTTGCTTTAAAGATATGCACATTGCCATCCATGTCAGTTTTTCTTTTTGAAAACCCATTTGCACCTAAATAGTTTTTAAACCATCGGGTGGATCAATCAAAGTCCATACTTGATTATCATACATGGGTTGCATTTTTTATTTTATGGCTTATAACCATTTCTCAGAGTCTGGACTGCCCATGGCCTCTTGGTAGGTTGTGGACTCACTTTGATCCACAATCATCACATCATTATTATCTATTAAGAGAAATCTATATCTCTAAGGGATATGACATGTCCTACTAGACCTTCTAGGACCTTATGATACTTATGTAGATAACAATTTCTTATTGATCCAGTTGATGTTCCATCTGTGGTACAATGCCATTTTGTGGTTCTTGAATTTCTTCAAGTTGTACTTTACTCCCACTGGTTCTTTTAGAAAAATATTTTCTCTTTTTAAAAAGACACCATCTTGAGCAACAAATACTTTGTTCTTAAAAACATTATAAAAGTAATATCCTTTAGTTTTTTTAGGATATCCCACAAAAAGGCATTTGTCTGATTTGGGTGCTAATTTATTAAAAATTTGACGCTTCACATAAACCTCACTTCCCCCAAATATTAAGAAAAGATGAATTAGGAGATTGCCCAGTTCATATCTTATATGGTGTCTTTTCAATGGCCTTTGATGGAACTCTGTTTAATAGGAATGCAGTAGTTTCTAGAGCATACGCCCAAAAGGAGATTGGAAGATTTAACTGACTCATCATAGAACGAACCATATCCAATAGAGTTCAATTTCTCCATTCAGACACACCATTCCATTGTGGTGTTCCTAGTGGACTTAATTGTGAAATTATTCCATAATCTTTAAGAAGATTAATAAATTCTTGGCTTAAATATTCACCACCTCAATTAGATCTTAGTGCTTTAATATTCTTAAATCTATTTATTTTAGAAATGCTAAATTAATGGACTGAATTAAGTCTAAATTTATTTTATTAAATAAAATGGGCCTAAATCTAAGTTAACCTAAATGGGTCTAAATTAATTTTAAAATTAATTAAAGTCTAAAACCAATTTTAAAAAGCCTATTATTATTTATGTTAATCCTAACATAGGCTTAGGGCCCAAAACGAATAATAATGAAAAAAACAAGCCCAAATGAATAAAATAACAAATAGCAGATCAAACATACTATGATTTCTAACCGTAAATTTATTTACATGCAACCTAAAATTAATCTAAAGCCACTATTGATTTTAATTAAGGTTTACCTAATAAACCCTAATTTACTAATCGTTTTAAAAATGCAGAAAATTAAAATTCCATTATTTTCCTCTATTGGGGCGATTACAATTCCTACGTATAAACTAATTATTTACATGCCCAAATAAACCAAATAAATAAACAAAACACATAGAATACAAAAAAGATACAAAAATGATAATAAAAATAAAACCTAATATCAAATAACTATATAATTAAAATTTATGGCATTCCATGGATCTTCATGGATATTTTGTCAATTATGTATTTTGCCAACTACGTCTTCTCTGGGGTGTTTATCTCCATAGTAAGGAAAGGAAAAGAAAACACAGAAAAAAAAACAATAAAAGTGATTAGAAAAACAAATAAAACAAATAAAAAATAAAATAAAATAAAGAATAATATAATAGAGAAAAAGAAGAATTAAAACAAAATAGAAGAAAAAAAAATAAACAAAGAAGAAGAAGAAGAAGAAAAAGGAGTGGGATGTAATGCAAATGCTATTTGATTACTCCTCAGAGTGGATTTAATTGCCATTTTAGTATAGAATTCGTAGAATTTATATTTCTTCTCAAGGGCTTTCTGTGTTTGTTTTTAAAAAGAATGTAAAGAAAACTTTTCTTTTTTGAAAAAAAAAACCTTTTGTTAGTTCTCTTTTTCTCTTTTTTTTTGTTCTATGTAGTCTGCCTCTCTCAATTTTTCTTTTTTTTTTGTTTTTTCAGAGCTCCCTCTCTCTTCCTTTGCCTCTGCTTTTTCCTTTTCTCTTTTTAACTTAAACCCATCAAACCACCTTAGTACATTAGGTTGGTTGTTATAGGAGAGGATAAATTCCTATCATTATCCCAAAAAAACCAAGATGATAAAATTTATTATTTAAATTCAAAGTGTATCCGGACTGATAAAATTAATAGGATAAAATTAGGCTTATTTATATCCCTTTTTTTTGAAATTAATTTTTGACCAATGAGAATTCATGAAAATTTGAAAAAATCAAAATCACCGCAATTCGAATTTTGCAATTCTGGCTGGAATTGTGTATTTTCGATATGACCCTTGAAAGAATTAAAAACTTTACAATTAGGTCCTTAAAAAATGTTACAACTGAGTCCTAAAAAACTTTGCAATTTATCCCTGAAATTCGAAATTCGAAATTCTAAGGATCTATTTATAATGAATTATCATCATCGGATCCTCTGCCGCATCTACACTGCTATCTTGAAATTGGGTGCTTACAGTCCTCTCTCCATCCTACGTATCTAATTCTAGCTTGTTCTATTGATAAGCGCCTGTGTGTGAGAAGGATGAGAGAGGAAGATCTAATCTTTTTTTATTTTATTGTTTATGGTGTAGTGATAATTTAAAAAAGAGATCTCTGCATTAATCATAAAATAGGTACGCGATGATTTCCGCTAAATATTAATAATTATATTGTTGGGAGTTTTAAATTTATGTATTAGATCCTAAAATTTTACTAACAGATCTAACACTTCATATGTAATTAAACAACTTGTAAATGGGTTCACATGTCAACTCGTCACACCATCTGATTAATCCATGTTATAAATGGGTTGACCCATTTTTGGCACAAACTCATTTAACCTCAACCTTAATTCGCTAATCTTGCTTGTGAAGCGAATCATATTCACGTATCGTTACCCATTTTGACATCCTATTTAAGTTAAGTGAAAATTAGTTAAACATTTTCTTACTTATCTTCATAATTTAATAAAAGTATACCATTCAGTAAAAATATTATATGTATTGCTCGTTTTTAAATTTTTTTTTAGTCTTAATCTCAATTGTTTTCTTTTTCTTTTCAAAAATAACATTATTAAGTGTAGGCGGTAGGGCTAGTCATGCGCCCAAGTTTTTGGAGAACATGGCATTGTGTAGGCTCAGGGCCTGCTAGAAAATACAAAATGGGCTTGTGGCCCAAAATGGAGATGGAGTCACCACTCAGATAAAAGCCGGGACACACTGTACAACAGCTGGGTTCCACGGAGGTGCCTAGAAGCTGTCATCAGAGATCGAGTTTGGAAATTGGGTATGGGCTTTTGGAATGCCCACCCAATCTTGCGGTTGGCCTCATTTTGTGTTTTGTATTTTATTACCTTTTGATTATTAAATTATTTCCTTATTATCATGTGGATTGTAAACATTTCCAATTTTACATTTTGATCCATCTTTGCACATTAGTCCTATTTCATGCTTATAACCCGACCATTCAATCAAGTAATAAATTACACAAATACATATCAAATAAATGGGGAAAGGATTAGGGATTATAACATTTTACTTCAAATAAACATAAAATCTACAAATACATTAAAAATAAACCAAAAGTAAACCAATAATAAATTAAGAATTAAATTATCAAGAAATCCTCTTAAGAACTAATTAAGGGAGTAAATATTCAGTGATTAAAAATACCCTAAAATCCCTGCAATAAGTAAGAGTTAGTTTTTTCCCAAAAAACAACAATTATCACTTACAAAAGAAACCAAATTAAATTTGTACAAAATAAACATAAATATTCATATGAACATAAATCAACACCTAATTAAACCTAATATCATGATAATTGCATGTAAAATCAAGATATGTGACAAGATAAATACCTAGAACATGCAAACTATACCAAAAAACAATGATATATAAAAGCCAAATCGGATGTGGTTCTGTTGAAGAGGTGTCGCCTCTTTGTAAAGAGGCAGTCACTTCATCGATGAGGCGGATGCCTCTTTGACAGCTAACAACCAACTTGCAGTTCCTTAAACCTTAAGTAAATTCAAAATAGATGAAAATAAACAAATAATGACGAAAATAAATAAGGATTTACAACTAATACTCAATAATTCACATGATCATATCATGAATATAATCTCAAAAAAATAATAAACACAAAAATAAGTAAAAAAACAAAGAAATGAATTTTTATGTAAAATCAATAACTCAAAGCTTGAAAATGAAAGGTCTTACTGATTTAAACAAGTTTAAAGCTCTTAGCTTAGCCCTCAAAGACTAGTTTGTTGATTCAAATCCTTATGAATGCAAGAATTCCTTCTTCCTTCTTAAGAAAATGGATTCTTAGGCTAAAAATCCCTCTTTTCCTCTTCTTTTCCTCTTTTCTCTTTATCTGTTTTCTCTTAAAAATGTTCCTCCTCTTTCTCTTCAACTTTAAAACCCCCTCTAAAAATCCTAGCCTTCCTTTTTTTAAACCTTCCTTCCACCTCATGCCTTTTTCCCAAATCCCCAAGCCTTGACAAGGCACCCCTCGTCATTTCTCACCATTTCCACCTCTTTTTTAGCCTTTTCCTACCTAAAAAGTCTCCCCTCTACATAAATATCTTCAGGCCAGAGATATGTAGGTCCACACCTATGTGTAATACTGCCAAAATTAGCATTTAATACTGCATAGGTTAGCAATGAAGAGGCATCGGCTCTTCGTAGAGGCGGTCGCCTCTTTGGCCCTAACAACTACTTTTACATTTGGGCCAGAGTGGGCTTTTATGGGCTTGGTGATTTAGGGCCTTGGCTTGGTGTTTTGGGCTTAAGCTTGATATTTTAGATTCTTGAGTTCATTTTTAAGAAGGTTTCAGGTCCTCTTACATTCAAAATTTGTATTATGTCATCACCAGGCTTTTATTGCAGGCCGGTCAAACCAAAAGTGTCTACAGTTTGCCCCCTTGATTTTTCCAAAACTAGATTTTTAAAATGAATTTTTTTAAAAAAGCAATATGCATAATAAAAAGGAAGAATGACTAACCTGACCTGCAAGCTTCACTTGGGTCGTCAGCTTCGGAAATTCAAACCTGAGAGGTTAAACTTTAACTTGAAATATGACCGTGATCCTCATGTTTTCCTGACCTGATCAACCATTCATTATAGTTGAGGGGTGAACCCTAGGTTTTCCTAGCCCAAGATGTCACCTAGTGAAGAAAGATAAAAATGTAACCGTGTTCCTCAAGTTTCTCTGGCCCGATCAGTTACTAATTATAGTTGGACGAGAATCTCGAGCCTTTCTGACATAAGAAGTCACTCAGTAAATAAAGAGGTGAAACGTAACCGTGTTCCTCAGGTTTTCCTGGCTCGATCATTTACTCATTATAGTTAAGATGTGAGACTCGAGCCTTTCTGACATGAGAAGTCACTCAGTAAACAAAGAGGTGAAACATAATCGTGTTCCTCAGGTTTTCCTGGCCCGATCAGTTACTCATTAATATTTGAGGCGTGATTCTTAAGTTTTCCTAGCTCGAGAAGTCACTCAGTAGAAAAGATAGAAAAGTAGTTGTGTTCCTTGGGTTTTCCTGGCCCAATCAGCTACTCACTAATATTTGAGGCGTGATTCTCGAGTTTTCCTAGCTTAAGATTTCATTTAGTAGAAAAGACTGAAATGTAGTTATGTTCCTCAGGTTTTCCTGGCCTAATCAGCCACTCACTATAGTTTGTCATGAATCTTGAACATTTTTGACGTAAGAAATCACTCAGTAATAAAGAAGGAAATGTGGTCGTGATCCCTGGCCCAATCAGCCACTCATTATAGTTTGTCATGAATCTTGAGCCTTTTTGATGCAAGAAATCACTTAGTAAAGAAGATACACTTCAGAGATACAACTCGACCAGACACTCCTTATGATGTGCACTTCAAGGATACAACCCGACAAGACACTCTTGAATAAAAGAATACACTTTGGGGATACAACCCAACCAGACACTCTTGAAGAAGATGCACTTCAAGGATTCATTGCACGACCAGACACTTCTTGAAATGTGAACTTCATGGATTCATTGCCTGACTAGACACTTAAAAATGTGAATCTCGAGAATTTTATTCCCAAGAAGTTACTCATAGAAATTTGCATTGTTAACCTCGAGGGCGTCAAGCAAGAACAAACAACAAGTGCCATATAGCCTCAGAGGTGTCAGGCAAAAACAAACAACAAACGTCGTATAGCCTTAGGGGCATCAGGTGAAGACAAACAATAAATGTCATATAACCTCGGGGGTGTCAAGCAGGGTCAATCAAATAAGCCATGTAGCCTCATGAGCGTTAGGCATATATAATGGTAGCTAGTCTACATTATGTGTACAAGAGCTCACTCTTAGGAAAACACATTCAAAAAAGTTCAAAACATGTTGTATGCATGATCATGCTCTTTGAAAACTTTTAAAACTGATTTGATAACACAATCTCATGTGCACTATTTATGAAAGACGTGCATTATTCTATTGCTCACAGGTATAAAATGTCAAAATATTTCTTTGCAAAAGATTCATGTATGCATGAACTAAGGGAAATAAGAAATTTTGGATGATTTAGCCAGGTGCTTTTTTCTATTTAAAGTTAATCTTCGGGAACTAGCTCTCCTTCCTTCAAAGAATCCTAATTCAAAAAATTGAGTATGTCAAAGATTGTCGTTGAGACTGACATATCCAAATGGAGCAAAAATTAAGGCCCTCCCATAATAAAATTGGGTTGACAACAACAAATTCCCCCAGCTTAGTTGCTTTTAAGAATGCTTCATTATCGTAAGATGGTTGTACTTGACCTTCTATGCAGAAGAGACTCTATCTGCCCCTAGTTTAAGAATTCGTTGAAGATTTTGTAACTCTTGAGATTTAACAAATCACATGATCTTAAAATTTGCCCACTGTTGAGGAATTGATGGACTCTATCACTCTTACACCATAAAAAAAAATCTTATGAACTCTCGAATTGCTCTTCTCAGAATGAAAGTGCAACCAATTTTATTTTATATTCCCTCTTTTGCCTAGGTCGCCCTTTTTTTGAGAGTTTTCGAAACTAGATGTGTCTTTCATTTTTTTCTTCTTTTATTTTCCCTCTTTTGCCTATGTCGCTCCCTTTTTGGGTGTTTTTGAACCTAGCTAGGTGGTTGTAAATTCATACTGATGATTGACTATTGTTTCATCATGCTTGATGTCCATATTGCCATTCGACTGCTGATCACTCAATACTCTAGTTGCTGATTGTCAGCCGTTAATGTCACACTCATAATGTTGCTTGCTACAAAACTGGTAAAAGAGTCCATGTCTAACACTTCACGTGCTAACATATGTCGATCATGCCCATTTTAAATGATTATTCTTTCATTATAACCATGCATGCTATACTATGCTTGTTATTGATCAGCCCTTTGTGGATTTTCTGACCAACTATTTTTTAGCTCACATTGGATAAAAGTTTTTGGCTTGGGGTTTTGAGTTTGGCATCATTAGGACTTATAAAGGGTTATACATGATTGACTTTTTAAATATGGGGGGCACAAAAAATTTTCTTCTCTTATTTTTCTTCCTTTCACCTCCTTTTCTTTAATTTCTTCTATTTCTTCTTTTTCTTCTTTTCTTTTCTTTTTCTT
>CATIWM010030985.1:0-10525 GCA_949671775.1 Mallotus repandus | reverse complement strand
ATATGTTTTATGTTTCATTGTGGAAATAAATTAATTTGTGGTATTTTAATGAGATTTTATGATTTTTGGTGGTTTATTGAAAATTATATTATGTTATTGGTTGTTGTGAAATTGGTTCTCGGTTGGGCATTTAGTGTAGTTTGGGGGGGCCCAACCTGAGATTTGGTGTTGTGAGAATATTCGAAGTGTGTTTTCGTGCAGTAACAGTTCAATATTTAGTAGAGATATGTCCATTTTACAGAGGAGACCCTACCAAATTTTGGTAGATTCCTTGTAAAACGTGACATCGGCCTGTGTCGAATTTCTAGTTTTAGTTGAGTTGTATCTTTGGTTGACTCAGTTTCATCAATCCTATAGTTTTCATAATTCCAAGAATTTTCATGAATTTATTTATTTTATTTTACGAGCATATTTTAAATAAATATTATTTATTTTAGAAAACTCCGGTACTCGAGCTGTAGTATCAGGGTAACAGAGAATGCGTCACCCGACACGCTCAACCTGTAAGTTAATTTTATGAAATGTGTGTTGCGCGTGTTTTTAATATATTTTCAAGTAATTAAAAATAATAAAGAAATGATTTCATGATTGATTTATGAATATATTTATATTGCCATATGCATGATCATTTCTTCTATATTTATGAATAGTAATTAAAAGTATGTTTAAAGGAAAATTATTTCGTTATGTTTTATTTATTTATTTAATCGTTTATTTATTATTTAATAATTTATTTATGTTATTTAATTATTTATAATTCAAATTAATTTGGAGATAATAGTAGAACGTGCTACCTAGTGGGTGTCACTAGGATCACATGCGTACGAGTAAGATCTCGGTATATGTTTAAAATGTGAATTAGGCTCGGGGGAGTATGTGCTCTCGGGCAAGAGTGAATGGTTAGAGCTTGGTGGAGCTAGTGCTCTCAGGCCGGAAAAAGGGATGTAACTCAATTGAGCTTGCTCTCGGGACATCAATATGAAATAAGTAAAATGACTGTGGCAGTAACTCGGTTGAGCTTACTCTCGGGACAGCAATCACTTGGATTGAAAAGAGCTGAAACGCTATTGGAATAATGGTTTAGGTGTTCTACTAGGTTTTCCACTAAAATAATTATTTCATATATATTTTCCTACGAGGATTTCATATTAAATTGATTTAAGAAGTTTTAAAGAGATTTTATATAAATATTATCGAGAAAGGTAAATGATTTTAATAATTATAATTATTTTATTCCATCTTATTTTTTTTAAAAAGGTTTTAAATAAATGGTTTTAAAACCAACATGCATTTTACAAAATTGATTCACTTAGTGAGGTCTGATTCCCCTCAACTTTTTTTTTCAGGACCTCACAGTCAGTCTGCTAGTATTCACAGTTTGTGCCGGGTTCATTCTTCACCGGCTGCACTATGTATGTTAATTTGATTTGCATATTGTGTAACTGAATTTTAGATACCGTAGTAGTTAATTCAAGAATATATATTATCGGTATTCTGATTTTATCTGACTTGAGATGTTGTTGTATTTGAAGAATATTGTTTTATGCTTTTGGTGTTATGCCTTTATTATGATTTTATTGTTAAGTGCAATGTTATATTTTGCGAAAAAAAATTTCTAAGGCTTACTATGGGTTTTAGTTACTTTATGTATCCCCATTCCCTAGTGCTGGTCACGTACCTTCAGTTCGGGTCGTGACAAGAATCTCTTACCTTCCTCTTCAAAATAGATGGCAAAGAAAGCTTCATAATCAGTCCTTATGTCTTTGGGCTTACCCTTGCCATCACTAAGCCTCCTTCCTTGGATTTGAGTTTTTGTCCTAGCCATCACAACAATCTTAGTACTTCACAAAAATAAAACAGCAAAAGAGAATGAAAATAGCAACAAAAACAAAAGAAAAGTTGAGTAGGGTTTAAATAAGAAAAAGGGTATGGGATATAACGGATTCTATTCCTAAAAAAATAGGAAAGGAAAAAAAATTTAAAATTTTTACATAAAAGGAAAATTAAAATTAGCAAGTCAAAATTCTCCTTTATCAAATAGGAATCAAGAATTAAAAAGGAAGTTAAGCTCACCTAAAATCCCAATTTAAGAAGGAAACACAAATAAAAAATAAAAAATTAACAATCAAAATTTAAAATAGGAAATAAAATAAAAATAAAATCAAAGATTAACAAAGAAATTTAAAATTTAAAATTTGAAAAAGTTTAATTCCTTCCCCACACTTAAAATGTGCAATGTCCTCATTACATAAGCATATAACTAAAATGGTAAGCCAAAAATTCGAGTTGCCCCTTACTGTCAGGTCACACGGCTGTGTGCATCGACATGCATGGCCGTGTGTCATTTAAAACATAAATTTGGCACAATCAAGTCACAGGGCTGTGTGCACCAAGACGCACAGCCATGCCGGAACACGATTTTGGTCTTTAAATGCTGCCTATTTGAATAATCCATCCTCTATCAACTTGTTTGATAGAACCTATCATATGGTAATCATCATAAACTCATTGCATCAATATAAGAGAGAAATTAAACATGGAACAAGAACAATTAACATTAATAAAATTAAAATTCTTGCACAACTTAAACAAAAATAAACTTTAACTTCCTAAAACAACAAAATAAAACATAAACATAAGAACATATTGTTCCAAAAAAACACAAAATTAAAAACAATATAAAACAAATATTATTCAAGCTAGAACTAAACAACATTAAAAATAAAGGCTTCACTTTTTGCCTTTACCCTCAGATAAGGATTCTTCTTCTTCCATCTCATCATCATGTGGGAATGGGGGTGGAACAAAGTTTTATGAGCTAAAGTAGGCACTCAGGTTATGGTTGATCATGCTCAATATATGGTTCATTTGCTTTGAAGTGTGACCCATTATTTCAATTTCAAAATTCAGCTCTCCTAGATTTAAGTCAATCACTCTAACTTGCAGCTCCAAGCTATCCAACCTCTCCATGACATCATTAAGAGTAGCATCATGATCTTCCTCCTTCTTCTCTTCTTATGGTGCTTCTGAAGGCGCGGGTTGGATAAGGAAAGCTCTCCTCCTATGATCAACTCTAACTATATCCATAGCTTCCATCATGCTAGTACCAATGAAGTGACGACCCTTGACTTTCTCAAATGGCATATTTTCAGTGTCAAAGCCTAAGTAGCTTGCTATAGCATTTACTAGTCCCCCCACTTTGATAGCCCCAGTCACTTTTGCAGCTATATCTCTCAATTTCCTGACTATAGCATGACACACATCAAGCTTTCTATCATTGACCATGCAATATAAAATGTTAAGCTCTGCGGTAGTGACCACAGAGTCCCCTTCTTTTTTTAGAAACAAGGAATGGGCCATGAGCCTATGTAAATATATTAAGGCAGGTGATCGAATCTGAGATTCTTTAGCCGATCTAGCCTCATATAAAACTCCTTTTTTCTCGGTTATTTCTCTCCAAAACTCAAGTCTATCATATGCAATATTAACATCTTGATTTTTGGAAAAATGAAATATATCATTAAGTGCAAACAATCCTAAATTGTGGTCTTTATTTCCCAAACAAAAATTAAGTGTAATAGTACGGTCATTAAAGCTAAAAGAAGAGAGAAATTCACAAGTGGGTGTAGCATAAGAGGGTCTTTGCATCATGTCAAAATCATTCCAACCCATCCTATTGACATATAATATTACCTCATCTAGCAATCCAATTTCAATCAAAGAAGTAGCATTAATATACCTATTAGGCACAATCTTTCTACTCATCATTTGCTCAAACTTATTCCTATGCCCATCATGCCTAACTTGAATTTGGTTAGGACCATTTTTTCTTTACTAGTGCCACCCGGATTGTTGGAGTTGCCACCATATCTTACTCTTTTTGGAGGAGGAGTGGTCTTCTTCTTTGTAATTTTTTCCTCCTTTGCTCTCTTTCCATAGTGATATAAAGGAGGATATGAAGAATTGAGAGAATGTGGGTAATAAAAAAGGATGTGAAGAATGAGGGAAGGGTGAGTGAATGTGAGGAAGAAGTGGGGAAGAGGGTGCTTAAATAGAGGTGGTGTAGTGGGGAATTGGGAAAGGTTGTGTGAATTGGGTAAAGTAGTCAAGGGTTAGGTTTTTTAAGGTTTAGGAAGTGGGAAAAGTGGTCAAGGTTAGAAGCCCTAAGTTGTTGGGAAGTGGGGAATGTTGGGAAGTGGAAAAGGTCCACTTAAAAAGTGAAATTCTATAAAAAAAAATGGTCGATAGCAGGCACATGGCTATGTTCATCGGGACGCGCGGCCGTGTGACCCGATCACATGAAATTTACAATGCTATAAGATGCACGATTATGTGCAAAATTTGAATGGCCGCGTGACCTGTATATGCATTTTTCTTCGTGAAAATTTGTTACACAAAGCACATTCCACAACATATTCAAACAATGCATCACAATAATGACTTGTACATCAAATGAATGACATTCCATACAATTTAAACTTATAAAACCTCTTCTAGAGCTCCTCATTTCCTTCACTTCCTGAAATCATAAAAGGAATAAACACAAAAAATCTAATTAAAATAAACTTGTAAAAACATAAAATAAAATGATTAAAACAAAACTAAATGAAAACAATCTTGGTTGAGCCCCTAAGAAGCACTTTTTTAAGGGTCCATGAGTTGAACCGCTATGTTAATCATTTGGTTGACTACCTCAAGTATACAACTTGATGGAAATCCTTCAATGTGTCTGTTGATGACCACAAGGGCACGGGTCGACAAGTAATATAGTAGTGAGTAGAGTATTGTCTTCATAGGGATTGAGGACTAAAAACCTATTAATCTCAATTGTATTTGTTTAGAGCTATTAATAATGATTTGTTCAAGGCAAGTAAATAAGCAAACAAACAACTAAACTAAAGAATGTAAATAAGGCTATTGTGAATCAAAATAACAAGGAATTAAACAATGGCAAAGACATGTTATTAGGGAAATGGCATACCACATTATCATTAAGCCAAATAACACATTAGTTCAAGTTATAATGCACACCTCAAGCTTTCATAAACCGAATTAACAATCTCTCTCGAGCAATGTTAATATCACTAACAAGCATTAATAAAATCTCATCATATAACTTAATTCTCATTATCATCATACAACAAGATTAAATATAACTTGAAAAGCATTATTCTCATTATCATCATACAACAAGATTAAATATAACTTGAAAAGCATTCAAAAAACTTATGGAGGATTAAATCTATACAAGCTTTCTTAAGTCGTTGAAAGATCTAACAAGTATTTGTAGGTCTATTGAATCTACCATATCTCAATTCATAGATTCAAACATGGATTACATCTGGCCACAATACAATACTCAACAAAGCTTAACAAACACAATATGTAGATTATAAACAAGAACTAACATATTAAATGAACTTAATTCAAATGGGTTTCCAAAATCCTATCAATATTAAAAAACTTAGCCACTCATGGCTATTAAAACCAACATTCAATTTTCAAATTACACACAAAAGAGTAAAATGGAGATAAGAGTAAGAACATATTATCCAAAGGAGATTTAATCTTTAAGTGGGTCTCTTTCCTTCAGCTTCTTTTTCTCCTCTTTCTCCTCTTCTTCCTCTCTCTCCTCTTGTGTGTTTTTTTCTTCTCCAATTCAGAGTGCATAGAATGTGTGTCCTTCCCTCTAAGTAATTTGTGCCTTTTATCTTTTTTGGCTCTTCTAAAACATGTCCTTTCACCTCCCCTTTAGATTTTCTCAAATTTAGTACACCTCAGCATGTTCTATGCTAGAAACGCACAAGCCGCAATCGTGGAAGATTTATACTCACACTTGAAGGGCTACTAGATGAAGGTCGTGATCATGCATGAGTCGTAATTGCACACTGGTCGCACTCGTAACAAAAGAAGATGGCTTAAAGAAACCGCGCTTGCAAAAGGCTCGAACTCACGTAAGAGGTTGACAACTTGGCATATCCACAATCGCAACAGAAGATTGATTTGTTGCACTTTGCTCGATTTTCTCCTCTTTTTGGGCTCCTTACTCCTCCAATTCACCTCCTTTCCTCTTTTCATTCATAAAAACAAAGAAAATATAAAAGTATATGTTTTTATATGCTTTTCTATACTAAATGCTATTAAAAATATACAAATTAAACACCTAAAACTATGTATAATTTGACACCAACAGTGCCTCCATGGTATAACTTTAATCTCTGACCATTCACTTTGAATGTTTATCCTCTTATTTTGCACAGTTCCATAGCTCTGTGAGCATATGAATAAGTCATTGTAAATGGTCCTTGTAAATGGTCCTAACCATCTACTCTTCAACTTTCCAGGAAATAATCTGAGCCTTGAATTGAAAAGCAACACTTAATCACCTTCCTTGAATTTCTTCACTCTAACTCTTGCATCATGCCATCTCTTTGTGCGTTCTTTGTAAATCCTTAAATTCTCATAGGCAGCCTCTTTAATCTTCTAAAGTTCACTTATCTGTAGCAATATCTTTTTAGCTGCCTTCTTAAAATCAAAATTTAAGGCTTTCACTGCCCAATAGGCCTTGTGCACAAGTTCAATTGGAAGATGACACGCTTTGCCATAAACCAACCTAAGAGGAGACATCCTAATAGGAATTTATATGCTATTCTATATGCCTACAAAGCATCATCAAGCTTCCTAGCCCATTCTTTTCTTGACTTACTCACTATTCTCTCCAAAATTTTCTTTGATTCCCTATTGCTTTCCTCAACTTGTCCACTTATTTGAGGGTGATAAGGTGTAGCCACTCTATGCTTCACTCCATATCTAGCCAATAAGGTTTCCATGTTTTTATTACAAACATGTGTTCCCCTATCACTTATTATCACTCTAGGCATACCGAACCGAGAGAATAACTTCTTTAAGAACTTGCAAACAACTCTTGCATCATTTACTGAGCATGCTTTAGCTTCAACCCATTTAGAAATATAGTCAACACAAACAAGAATGTACTTGTTACCCTCTGATAAAGGAAATGGCCCTATAAAGCCAATGCCCCATACATCAAAGATTTCAACCTCTAGAATTCTAGATTGAAGCATTTCATCCTTTTTTGAAATGTTGCCACTCCTTTGACGTGCATCACAACTCATCACAAAATTTCTAGCATCTTAAAAAAGTGTAGGCCAATAAAACCTTACTTCAAGAACCTTAGCAATTGTTCTTTGTGGTCCATAATGTCCACCATTGACATTCCCATGACAATGTTGTAAGATTGACCCAACTTCTTCATTAGCTATACATCTCTTTACCATGCCATCATTGCACAATCTCCAAAAAAAATGGCTCATCCTAAATGTAGAATTTAGAGTCATGAAACAAAGTTTTCTTTTGTTGAAGAGTGAACTCTTCTGGTGTTACTCTACTTGACAGGAAATTTGCTATATTAGCAAACCACAGAGCACCTATGATTGAGATGGCCAAAAGCATCTTATTTAAAAATGGTTCCTTGATAGGCTCTTGACTGTCCTTTTCCTCTTGGTCTACATCCAGCCTCAACAAATGATCAACTACTGCATTTTTAGAGCCCTTCTTATCTCTAATCTCAATATCAAACTCTTGCAACGAAAGCACCCATCTAATGAGCCTTGGTTTGGAATCTTTCTTGTTTATTAGGTACTTCAATGTTGCATGATCTGTATACACAAACACCTTAGAGCCAAGGAGATAGGGTATGAATTTGTCAAAAGCAAAAATGATAGCCAACATCTCTTTCTCTGTAGTAGCATAATTCAGTTGTGTGTCGGTTAATGTCTGGCTTGCATAGTAGATCACATGCAGTTTATTCTCCTTTCTTTGACCAAGCACATCTCCTATTGCGCGATCACTTGCATTACATATCAACTCGAATGGTAGACTCCAATCTAGTACCATCACTATAGGAGCTAAGATAATGCTTTCATTAACCTGTCAAAAGCCCATTTACACTCATTAGTAAAATCAAAAAGTGAATCTTTTTCAAGTAATTTACAAAGGGGCTTTAAAATTCTTTCATCCCCTCCATTCATTTTGTTTCTATTCTATCTTATCTTTCTAAAAATGGTTCCTTCAAGCTCTAAATCAAGTGGTATTAATTGGGCTTCTTGTCTAGTTGTACCATGTGTTATGTGCATACACTAACACAAGTTCCTGCAAAAACCATAAACATAATCACTTCACAAACTAAAAGATAGTCTAAATCAAATAACACAAAATTCTCAACAATATCAATTTTGGCAATCCCCGACTATGGAGCCAAAAACTTGATGTGTAAATCTGCAAGCGTATGGAATCGTACAAGTAGTAAATAAATATCATCCCATAGAAATTTCAAATTGAGTATTGTAATACTAATTGTGCTTGTTTGTTTAAACAATGAAAAATGGTGTTTTGAATTTAACTAAAACTAAACAAAGAAAATCTGAATTAAATAACAAATAATTTAAAGATCTAGGGTTCTTATTACCAAATCAATCGTTTCTTAAGTTCAATTAATACCTAAGCCATACCTAGCCTTAATCCAATTTGAAGGCATCTAAAAAAAACCATAGGTCTTCCTCACAGACAAACCTACAATTAACCAAGTAGATTAACATCTTAGATTTATAGCTCTCACTTACTAAGTGTTGTTTAACCCTGTTTTAAGCTCCAAACCTTAATCAATATTTGTTGCTTTAATGTCTCTCAACTAAGAAAGCATCTAATAGGTTATTACTTTTATCCAATGGAACCTATCTCTCAATCAAGTTTGATTGTGTAAATTCAATCAAAGGGTGATCAATCCTATAAAGACATTAAGTTCAACAACAACCAATGGATTTAGATAAATGGCATAGGTTAATTGCAATATTCACATGGCCGAATTGAAATAAGAACCCTAACAAAGAACTTTGCTACTCATGTTGATGATAAGAGACAAAGAAGAATAATAGAAAAAAATAAACACCATCATTAATTCAAAATAGAAATGAACAATAACAAGTATTTAGAAAAAACCCCTTCTACACTAATTAGCTAAAAATATAAGGCTTATTGTTCTTCAATCCTTATGCTTATTCTCCAAGCCAACATGAACAAGCACTCATCTTTTTTTTTTTTATCTCCAAAATGATCCAAAGAAAAATGTAATGTGAATTAGAAAATTGACATAATGTTTTGTTTTTGGAGACTACACACGCATAAAATCCTAGCCTCCAACCCCTCGATTATTTCCTTTCAAATCTCCATCATATCCCCCAAAATCAGTAATTAAAATTCAAATTCGAATTTGTTGTCAGCAGGTCGCACGGTCATGTGTGTTAAGGCACGTGTACATATCATATATTTACACGAGTATATCAACATTTATCATATCCACTTTACATATGAAATTTGATAAGTGATTACAAGTCTTATGACAACCTAGCAAAATATATTATATGCCAAAAATGCAAATGTGACCCAAGGAGAGGGAGCCAGAAGAGTGATTGTCAACCTGCGCTCCATGTAAAACCAAAAATCTCCTTTAAGGCCTCTTGTGTTCCTACTTCAAGTAACTGAAAATTTTAGATGCAAGTTGGTGAGTGGCAACTCAGTAAGTATAATCCATCTTAAAATTGAGCTTACATGTATATATAAATATATACAAATAAATTTAGGCTATATATATGTGTGTGTATGTATGTGTGTGAAAAGAAGGGTTATATTGTCCCATCAAATGAACATGTGAATTCAGATTTTTTTTTTTTTTGCATTGCGTTGTGACCCTTTAGACAGTTTAGCACTTTTCCTGTGAAATTTGTTGGCTACCAATTCTTGTGAAATATATGATGATGAAGATCATATCCTGTGAATTTTTGTATGAGAGACCTTATGAGGTCTTGAATCATGTGATTGTGTTACCCGTCAAGAAGGTCACAACTCCTTTCTTAGTCATATGCACATGCTCATGGACACTTAAATAACATTTCCTTACCTACATGTATTCCATTGTCATATCAAAATGACAGACAATTCAGCTTATAAATTCATCCCTTTTCAACCCAAGAATCATATCTCAAATAGGTACATTCTTAAGAATTCAACATATGATTGATAGTTAAAGCATAGTAAATTCATTTCACCATTCACATTCAGTAGTCAAACTCAATCACTTATTAATTTAATAATAAGACAAGATTATACTCACCTCTTTGAAGCTTTTTAGTCTCTAAGTTAAGCTTGATATACTCCTTGCCTATCTCCACCTTGTCCTTGGCCTATAATTAATTTATATTCTACAATTATAATATGTTAAAATATACTTTAATGTATATGCTCATGCTTCTTGCTACTCATGTTTTATCTTTCTTCCCCTATGTTTTCTTTCTATACTCTTTTTATTTCTTGACTCATATTCTTTGTTATGGTAAGTACATATATATACACATATGTTCTTTAATTTACCCAAGCTTATATCTCCAATTTAGTTACCTAAATACTTAAACTCATATCTTAATTTTTTTAAAACTCCCACAATTCTTCA
>CATIWM010030951.1:0-12931 GCA_949671775.1 Mallotus repandus | reverse complement strand
TGACATAGTTTTGTTGAGTTAATAACAAAAATTTATATTTTTCCTAAATATTCACGGGCCAGACAACCTTGGAATATATAGAGTGTTTGGATTTCTTAGTGATTAAGCAACACGGTTCTAAAGGGTCTAACTTTAAGGTCCGATTGAACTGTCAGGACCATAATAAATCAAAACGATGCTGACTCAGAGGCCAATAAGGGGTGTTACTGCTATAGCCATAACACAGTAGCTTCAGGCCAAAAATCCATCGTTTAGGCAACAAATTTTAGTTTTATCTTTTACGTTTATTTTAGGAGGTTTTATTTTTCTTTCTTTAATTTTCTGCTAGGGTTTTTTCCTAGACAGTGTTTGTTTGTCATTTTTAGATGTTTTGAGATAGTTCTTTTATTTAATATTAAAAATTTATATTTTTCATAAATATTCACGGACCAAACAGCCCTGGAATATATAGAGCGATTGGATTTTGAAATGATTGAGCAATGTGGGTTCGGAAGCGTCTTACTTTAAGGTCCGATTGAACTGCGGGGCCCATAATATATCAAAATGAAGCCGACACAGAGTCCTACAAGGGTTGTTAGTGCTGTAGGTGTAACACAATAGCTTTAGGCCCAAAATCCATCATTTCAGGCTTCAAATTTTAGTTTTAGCTTTTGTGTTTATTTTGAGGATTTTTTTTATCATTCTGTAATTTTTAGCTAGAGTTTTTCCTAGACAGTGTTTGTTTGTCATTTTCAGATGTTTTCAGACAGTTTTGTTAAGTTAATAATAAAAATTTGTATTTTCCCTAAATATTCACGGACCAGACAGCCCTAAAATATATAGAGCATTTGGATTTTGAAACAATTGCGCAACGCAGGTTCGGAAGGTTCTAACTTTAAGGTCCGATTAATATGTGGGGCCCATAATATATCAAAACAAAGCTGACTCAGAGTCCTACGAGGGGTGTTACCGCTCTAGCTATAACACAATAGCTGCAGGCCGAAAATCTATCATTCAGGGCTTCAAATTTCAATTTTAGCTTTTATATTTATTTTTGGGGTTTTTTTTATGTTTCTGTAATTTTCAGCTAGGGTTTTTTGCTAGACAGTGTTTGTTTATCATTTTTAGATATTTTGAGATAGTTTGGTTGAGTTAATAATAAATATTTCTATTTTCGCCAAATATTCACGGACCAGACAGCCCTAGAATAAACCAAGCGTTTGGATTTTAAAACGATTACGCAATGCGGGTTCAGAATGGGCTAACTTTAAGTCTCGATTGAACTGTGGGGTCCATAATATATCAAAACGAAGCTGAATCAGAGGCCTATGAGGGTTGTTACCACTACAGCCATAACAGAATGACTTTAGGCCCAAAATCCATCGTTTAGGGCTTCAAATTTAAGTTTTAGCTTTTATGTTTATTTTGGGGTTTTTTTTTTAGGGTTTTTTTAGGGCTTATTTTAGGGTTTTTTTTTTTGCAATTTTAAGCTAGCATTTTTTCCTAGACAGTGTTTGTTTGTCATTTTTACATGTTTTGAAACAGTTTTGTTGAGTTAATAATAAAAATTTCTATTTTCCCTAAATATTCACGAACTAAATAGCCTTGGAATACATAGAGCATTTGGATTTTGAAACGATTGCACAATGCTGGTTCGGAAGCGTCTAACTTTCAGATCTGATTGAACTGTGGGGCCCATAATATATCAAAACGAAGCTGACTCAGAGTCCTATAAGGGGTGTTACGACTACAGCCATAACACAATAGCTCCAGGCCCAAAATCAATCGTTTGTGGCTTCAAATTTAAGTTTTAGCTCTTATGTTTATTTTGGGCGTTTTTGTTTGTCTTTCTATAATTTTCATCTAGGGTTTTTTCCTAGACAGATTTTATTTGTCATTTTTAGATGTTTTGAGATAGTTTTGTTGAGTTAATAATCAAAATTTCTATTTTTCCCAAATATTGACGGACCAGATAGCCCTGAAATATATAGAGCATTTGGATTTTGAAACGATTGCGCAATGCGGGTTCGAAAGGGTCTAACTTTAAGGTCTGATTGAACTGCAAGGCCCATAATATATCAAAACAAAGCTAACTCAGAGGCCTACAAGGGGTGTCACTGTAATAGCCGTAACACATTAGCTTCAAGCCCAAAATCCATTGTTTAGGGTTTCAAATTTCAGTGTTAGCTTTTACGTTTATTTTGGGGGGTTTTCTTTGTCTTTATGCAATTTTTAGCTAAGGTTTTTCCCTAGATAGTGTTTGTTTGTCATTTTTAGATGTTTTGGGATAGTTTTGTCGAGTTAATAATAAATCTTTCTATTTTCCCTAAATATTCACGGACCAAACAGCCTTGGAATATATAGAGCATTTGGATTTTGAAATGTTTGCGCAAGGCGGGTTCGGAAGGGTCTAACGTTACGGTCCGATTGAAATATTATAATATATCAAAACGAAGCTGTCTTAGCAGCATACGAGGGCTGTTACCACTATAATCGTAGCACAATAGCTTCAGGCCCAAAATCCATCATTTAGGGCTTCAAATTTCATTTTGGCCTTTCATGTTTATTTTGGGGGTTTTTTTTTTACTTTTTTTGCAATTTGAAGCTAGGGTTTTTTCCTAGCCAGTGTTTGTTTGTCATTTCTAGATGATTTGAGAAAGTTTTATTGAGTTAATAATAAAAATTTCTATTTTCCCCAAATATTCACGGACCATACAGTCCTGGAATATATAGAGCGCTTGGATTTTGAAACGATTGTGCTATGTGGGTTCGAAAGGGTCTGCTTATAAGGTCTGATTGAACTGTGGGGCCTATAATATATCAAAACGAAGCTGAATAAAAGACCTAAGAGGATGTTAACGCTATAGCTGTAACACAATAGCTTCAGGCCCAAACTCCATCGTTTAGGGCTTCAAATTTTATATTTAGCTTTTATGTTTGTTTTGGGGATTTTTTTGTCTTTGTGCAATTTTTAAATATGGTATTTTCCTAGATAGTGTTTGTTTGTAATTTTAAGATGTTTTGAGATAGTTTTTCTGAGTTAATAATAAAAATTTATAATTTTTCTAAATATTCATGGACTAGACAGCCCTGGAATATATAGAGCGTGTGGATTTTGAAACGTTTGCGCAATGCGGTTTCAGAAGGGTATAACTTTAAGGTTCGATTGAACTGCATGGCTCATAATATATCAAAATGAAGTTGACTCAATGGCATACGAGGGGTGTTATCGCTATAGCCATAACATTATAGCTTCAGGCCTAAAATCCATCGTTTAGGGCTCCAAATTTCAATTTGCCCTTTTATGTTTATTTTAGGGGTTTTTTTTTGTTTTTTTTTGCAATTTTAAGCTAGGGTTTTTTCCTAGATAGTATTTGTTTGTTATTTTTAGATATTTTGAGACAATTTCATTGAGTTAATAATAAAAATTTCTATTTTTCCCAAATATTCACGGACCAGATAGCCCTGGAATATATAGAGCGTTTGGATTTTGAAACGATTGCGCAATACAGGTTCAGAAGGGTCTAACTTTAAGGTCCGATTGAACTGTGGGACCCATAATATATTAAAACGAAACTGACTCAGAGGGTTACGAGGGGTGTTACTGCTATAGCCGTAACACAATAGCTTCATGCCCAAAATCCATCGTTTAGGGCTTCAAATTTTTGTTTTAGCTTTTATGTTTATTTTGGGGGGGTTTTCTTTGTCTTTCTATAATTTTTAGCTAGGGTTTTTTCTTAAACAGTGTTTGTTTGACATTTTTAGATGTTTTGAGACTGTTTTGTTGAGTTAATAATAAATATTTCTATTTTCCCCAAATATTTATGGACCAGACAACAATGGAATCTTTAGAGCATTTGGATTTTTAAATGTTTGCGCAATGTGGGTTCTGAAGGGTCTAACTTTAAGGTCTAATTGAGCCACGGAGCCCAAATTATTTCAAAACGAAGCTGACTCAGAGGCCTACAAGGGGTGCTACCGCTGTAGCCGCAACATAATAGCTTCTAGCCCAAAATCCATCGTTTAGAGCTTCAAGTTTCAGTTTGCCATTTTATGCTTATTTTTGGGGGTTCTTTTTCTTTTTTTTTGCAATTTTAAGCTAGGGTTTTTTCATAGACAGTGATTGCTTGTCATTTTTAGATATTCTGAGATAGTTTTATTGAGTTAATACTAAAAATTTCTATGTTCCCCAAATATTTACAAACCAGATAGCCCTGGAATATAAAGAGCATTTGGATTTTGAAATGATTGTGCAATGCGGGTTCGAAAGGGTCTAACTTTCATATCCGATTGAACAGCGGGGCCCATAATATATCAAAATGAAGTTGACTCAAAGTCCTACGAGGGGTGTTGCCACTATAGCCGTAACACAATAGCTTTAGGCCCAAAATCCATCGTTTATGGCTTCAAATTTCAGTTTTAGCTTTTATGTTTATTTTGCAGGTTTTTTTTTGTCTTTCTATAATTGTCAGCTAGGGTTTTTTCCTAGACAGTGTTTGTTTGTCATTTTTAGATTCCTTGAGATAGTTTTGTATCGTTAATAATAAAAATTTCTATTTTCCCCAAATATTCACGGACCAGAGAGCCCTAGAATATATAGTGCGTTTGGATTTTTAAACGATTGCGCAATGCGGGTTCGAAAGGGTCTAACTTTAAGGTCCAAATGAACTGCGGGGACTATAATATATCAAAACGAAGCTGAATCAGAGTCCTACGAGGGGTGTTACCGCTATAGCCGTAACATAATATCTTCAGGCCTAAAATCATCATTTAGGGCTTCAGATTTTAGTTTTAGCTTTTATGTTTATTTTGGGGTTTCTTTTGTCTTTCTGTAATTTTCAGCTAGGAGTTTTTCCTAAGCATTGTTTGTTTGTCATTTTTAGATGTTTTCAAAAAGTTTTGTTGAGTTAATAACAAAAATTTCTATTTTCCCTAAATATTCACGGACCAGATAGCCCTGGAATATATAAAGCATTCGGATTTTGAAATGATTGCGAAATTTGGGTTCAGAAGGTCCGATTGAACTATATGGCCCATAATATATCAAAACGAAGCTGACTCAGAGGCCTACGATGGGTGTTACCGCTGTAGCGGTAACACGATAGCTTCAAGCCCAAAATCCATCGTTTAGGGCTTCAAATTTAAGTTTTAGCTTTTATGTTTATTTTGGAGGTTTTTTTTGTGTTTCTGCAATTTCCAGCTAGGGTTTTTTCTTAAACAGTGTTTATTTATCATTTTTGTGTTTCTGCAATTTCCAGCTAGGGTTTTGTTGAGTTAATAATAAAAATTTCCATTTTCCCCAAATATTCACGAACCATACAACCCTAGAATATATAGAGCATTTGGATTTTGAAATGATTGCGCAATACGGGTTCGGAAGGGTCTTACTTTAACGTCAGATTGAACTGCGGGGCCCATAATTGTTAAAACAAAACTGACTCAGAGGCCTTCAAGGGGTGTTACCACTATAGCCGTAACACAATAGCTTCAAGCCAAAAATCCATCATTTAGGGCTTCAAATTTTAGTTTTAGCTTTTATGTTTATTTTGCGGGTTTTCTTTGTCTTTCTGCAATTTGCAGCCAGGGTTTTTTCCTAGACATTATTTCTTTGTCATTTTTATATGTTTTGAGACTGTTTTGTTGAGTTAATAATAGAAATTTCTATTTTCCCCAAATATTCACGGACATACAGCCCTAGAATATATAGAGCATTTGTATTTTAAAATGATTGCGCAATACGGGTTTGGAAGGGTCTAACTTTCATATCATATTAAACTGCAGGGCTTATAATATATCAAAACGAAGCTGACTTAGCTGCATACAAGGGGTGTTACCGCTACAACCATAGCACAATAGCTTCAGGCCCAAAATCCATTGGTTAGGGCTTCAAATTTTAGTGTTAGCTTTTATGTTTATTTTGGGGAGTTTTTTTTGTCTTTCTGTAATTTTCATCTAGGGTTTTTCCCTAGACAGTTTTTGTTTGTCATTTTTAGATGTTTTGAGATAGTTTTGTTAAGTTAATAGTAAAAATTTCTATTTTCCCAAGTATTCACGGACCAAACAACCCTGAAATATATAGAGCATTTGGATTTTGAAATGATTGCGCAATGCGGGTTCGAAAGGGTCTAACTTTAAGGTCCGATTGAACTGCGGGGCCTATAATATATCAAAATGAAGCTGATTCAGAGGCCTATTAGGGTGTTACCGCTATAACCATAACACAATAGCTTCGGGCTCAAAATCCATCATTTAGGGCTTCAAATTTCATTAGCTTTTATATTTATTTTGGGGATTTTTGAAATGATTGCGCAATGCAGGTGCGGAAGGGTGTAACTTTCAAGTCTGACTGAACTGCAAGGCCTATAAGATATAAAAACAAAGCTTACTCAAAGGCCTAGGAGGGGTGTTACCACTATAGCCGTAACATAATAGCTTTAGGCCAAAAATCTATTGTTTACGGCTTCAAATTTCAGTTTGAGCTTTTATGTTTATTTTGTAATTTTCAGCTAGAGTATTTTCCTAGCTAATGTTTGTTTGTCATTTTTAGATGTTTTGCGATAGTTTCGTTGAGTTAATAATAAAAATATCTATTTTTCCCAAATATTCACAAACCAGACAACCCTCGAATATATAGAGCTTTTAGATTTTGAAAAGATTGCGTAATGCGGGTTTGGAAGGGTCTAACTTTTAGGTCTGATTGAACTGCAGGGCCCATAATATATTAAAATAAAGCTGACTGAGAGGCCTACCTGGGGTGTTATTTCTATAGCCGTAACACAATAGCTTCATGCCCAAAATCCTTCGTTTAGGGCTTCAAATTTCAGCTTGAGCTTTTATGTTTATTTTGGGGTTTTTTTTTTTGCAATTTTCAACTAGCGTTTTTTCCTAGCCAGTGTTTGTTTGTCATTTTTAGATGTTTTGAGACAGTTTTGTTTAGTTAATAATAAAAATTTCTATTTTCCCCAAATATTCACGAACCAGACAGCCCTGGAATATATAGAGTGCTTGGATTTTAAAATGATTATGCAATGCGGGTTCAGAAGGGTCTAACTTTCAAGTTCGATTGAATTGCGGGGCCTACAATATATCAAAACGAAGTTGACTCAGAGGCCTATGAGGGATGTTACCATTATAGCTGTAACACAATAGCGTGACGCCCAAAATCCATCGTTTAGGGCATCAAATTTTAGTTTGACCTTTTCAGTTTATTTTGGGTTTTTTTTTTTGCAATTTTGAGCCAGGGTTTTTCATAGACAGTGTTTTTTGTAATTTTTAGATGTTTTGGGATAGTTTTGTTATGTTAATAATAAAAATTTCTATTTTCGCTCAATATTCACAGACCAGACAGCACTGGAATATATAGAGCATTTGGATTTTGAAATGATTGCGTAATGCGGGGTTAGAAGGGTGTAACTTTCAGGTCTGATTGAACTGCAGGGCCCATAATATGTCGAAACGAAGCTTACTCAGAGGTCTACGAGGAGTGTCACCACTATAGCCGTAACAAAATAGCTTGAGGCCTAAAATCCATCGTTTAGGGCTTTGATTTTAGTTTGACCTTTCATGTTTCTTTTGGGATTTTTTTTTGGTTTTTTTGCAATTTTCAGCTAGGGTTTTTTCCTAGACAGTGTTTTTTTATCATTTTTAAGTGTTTTGGGACATTTTCATAGTGTTAATAATAAAAATTTCTATTTTTCCCAAATATTCACTGACTAGACAACCCTCGAATATGTAGAGCGTTTGGATTTTAAAACGATTACGCAATACGGGTTCGGAAGGGTCTAACTTTCAATTTTAATTGAACTATGGGGCCCATAATATATAAAAATGAAGCTGACTTAGAGGCCTACGAGGGGTGTTACCGCTATAGCCATAACACTGTAGCTTCAGTTGCAAAATCCATCATTTACGGCTTCAAATTTTTGTTTGAGCTTTTATGTTTATTTTGGGGGTTTATTTTGGTGTTTTTTTGCAATTTTCAGTTAGAGTTTTTTCCTTGCCAGTGTTTGTTTGTCATTTTTAGATGTTTTGAGACAGTTTAGTTGAGTTAATAACAAAAATTTCTATTTTTCCAAAATATTCACGGACCAGACAGCCCTGGAATATATAGAGCGTTTGGATTTTGAAACGATTACGCAATGCGGGTTCGGAAGGGTCTAACTTTCAGTTCTGATTGAACTGTGAGGCCCATAATATATCAAAACGAAGCTGACTCAAAGGTTTAAGAGGGGTGTTACTGCTACTACTGTAATACAATAACTTCAGGCCCAAAATCCATCATTTAGTGCTTTAAATTTTAGTTTGACCTTTTATGTTTATTTTGGGGTTTTTTTTTGTTTTTTTTTACAATTTTTAGCTAGGGTTTTATCCTAGCCAGTGTTTGTTTGCCTTTTTGAGATGTTTTGAGACAATTTTGTTGAGTTAATAAGAAAAATTTCTATTTTTTCCAAATATTCACGGACTAGACAGCCCTAGAATGTATAAAGCATTTGGATTGTGAAATGATTGCGCAATGCGGGTTCAGAAGGGTCTAACTTTCAGGTCCGATTGAACTGCGGGGCCCATAATATATCAAAACAAAGTTGACTCAGACGCCTACAATGGGTGTTATTGCTATAGCCATAACACAATAGTTTCAGGCCTAAAATCCATCGTTTAGGGCTTCAAATTTCAGTTTGAGTTTTTATATTTATTTTGGGTGTTTTTTTTTTGGTTTTTTTTGCAATTGTCAGCTATGGTTTTTTCCCAGCCAGTGTTTGTTTGTCATTTTTAGATGTTTTAAGACAGTTTTGTTGAGTTAATAATAAAAATTTCTATTTTCCCCATATATTCACGGACCAGATAGCCCCAGAATATATAGAGCGTTTGGATTTTGAAACGGTTGCGCAATGAGGGTTTGAAAGGGCCTAACTTTCAGTTCCAAATGAACTATGGGGCCCATAATATATCAAAACGAAGCTGACTCAGAGGCCTACTAGGGGTGTTACCGCTATAGCCATAACACAATAGCTTCAGGCCTAAAATCCATCATTTAGGGCTTCAAATTTTAGTTTGAGCTTTTATGTTTATTTTTATGGTTTTTTTTTTTGTTTTTTTGCAATTTTCAGCTAAGGGTTTTTCCTAGCTAGTGTTTGTTTGTCATTTTTAGATGTTTTAAGACAGTTTTGTTGAGTTAATAATAAAAATTCCTATTTTGAAATATAGAGCGTTTGGATTTTGAAATGATTGCGGAATGCGGGTTCGGAAGGGTCTAACTTTCAAGTCCTATTGAACTGCGGGCCCCATAATATATCAAAACGAAGCTGACTCAAAGGCCTACGGGGGGCATCACTGCTCCTTAATACAGTTGCTTCAAGCCCAAAATCCATCATTTAGGGCTTTAAATTTTAGTTTGAGCTTTTATGTTTATTTTGGGGGTTTCTTTCGGTTTCTTTTTGCAATTTTCAGCTAAGATTTTTTCCTAGACAGTGTTTGTTTGTCATTTTTAGATGTTTTGAGACATTTTTGTTGTATTAATAATTAAAATTTTTATTTTTCTCAAATATTCATGAACCAGACAGCCCTGCAATATATAAAGCATTGGGATTTTGAAATGATTGCACAACGCGGATTCGGAAGGGTCTAATTGAACTGCAGGGCCCAAAATATATATATAAAAAAAAGCTGACTCAAAGGCCTACGAGGGGTGCTACCACTATAGTTGTAACACAATAGCTTCAGGCCCAAAATCCATCATTTAGGGCTGTAAATTTCAGTTTGAGCTTTTATGTTTATTTTGGTTTTTTTGCAATTTCTAGCTAGAGTTTTTTCCTAGCCAATGTTTGTTTGTCATTTTAAGATGTTTTGAGACATATTTGTTGATTTAATAAGAAAAATTTCTATTATTCCAAATATTCACAGACCAGACAGCCCTGGAATGTATACAGCATTTGGATTTTGAAATGATTACTTAATGTGGTTCTAATAGGTTCTAACTTTCAGGTTTGATTGAACTGCAGGGTCCTTAATATATCAAAATGAAGCTGACTCAGTGGTCTACGAGGGCTGTTACTGCTATCGCCGTAAAGCAATAGCTTCAGGCCCAAAATCCATCGTTTAGCGCTTCAAATTTCAGTTTGAGCTTTTATGTTTATTTTGGGAAATTTTTAAAGTTTTTTTTTTTTTTGCAATTTTGAGCTAGGGTTTTTTCCTATCCCTAAAAAATATAGAGTGCTTGGATTTTGAAACGATTGCGCAATGCGGGTTCGGAAGGGTCTAACTTTCAGGTCCGATTGAACTGCAGGCCCATAATATATCAAAACAAAGAGGACTTAGAGGCCTGCGAGGGGTGTTACTACTATAGCTATAACATAATAGCTTCAGGCCTAAAATCCATTGTTTAGGTCTTCAAATTTCAGTTTGAGCTTTTATGTTTATTTTGGGGATTTTTTTTGGTTTTTTTTACAATTTTCAGCTAGGGTTTTTTCATAGACAGTGTTTGTTTCTCCTTTTTAGATGTTTTGAGACAGTTTTGTTTAGTTAATTATAAAAATTTTTATTTTCCCCAAATATTCACGAACCTAACAGCCCCCGAATAAATAGAGCTTTTGGGTTTCGAAATGATTGCGCAATGCGGGTACGGAAGGGTCTAACTTTCAGGTTCGAATGAACAGTTGGGCCCATAATATATCAAAACGAAGCTGACTCGGAGGCCTAAGAGGGGTGTTACCGCTATAGTCCTAACACAATAGCTTCAGGCCTAAAATCCATCGTTTAGCGCTTCAAATTTCAGTTTGAGCTTTTATGTTTATTTTTGGGGTTTTTTTTAGTTTTTTTTGCAATTTTCAACTAAAGTTTTTTCCTAGCCAGTGTTTGTTTATCATTTTTAGATATTTTAAGACAGTTTGTTAGAGTTAATAATAAAAATTTCTATTTTCCCCAAATATTCACAGACCAAACAACCCTCGAATATATATAGCGTTTGGATTTTGAAATGATTGAGCAATGCGGTTTCAGAAGGGTCTAACTTTCAGGTCCGATTGAACTGTAGGGCCCAAAATATATCAAAACGAAGCTGACTCAGAGGTCTACGAGGGGTGTTACCGCTATCATCATAACACAATAGCTTCAGGCCTAAAATCCATCATTTAAGCTTCAAATTTCATTTTGAACGTTTATGTTTATTTTGGGGGGTTTTTTTTTCTTT
Source organism: Mallotus repandus (assembly GCA_949671775.1). Taxonomy (NCBI): domain Eukaryota; kingdom Viridiplantae; phylum Streptophyta; class Magnoliopsida; order Malpighiales; family Euphorbiaceae; genus Mallotus; species Mallotus repandus. Next base: position 1,767 of record CATIWM010030951.1, on the reverse strand, counting down.
TTTTTTTCAATTTTCAGCCAGGGTTTTCTCCTAGACAGTGTTTTTTTGTCCTTTTTAGATGTTTTGAGACAATTTTTTTGAGTTAATAATAACAATTTCTATCTTCCCCAAATATTCACGGGCCAAACAGCCCTGGAATATATAGAGCATTTGGATTTTGAAATAATTGCACAATGCGAGTTCGAAAGGGTCTAACTTTCAGGCCTGATTGAACTGTAAGGCCATAATATATCAAAATGAAGTTGACTCAAAGGCCTACGAGGGGTGTTTTCACTAAAGCCATAACACAATCGCTTCAGGCCCAAAATCCATCATTTAGGGCTTCAAATTTCAGTTTGAGCTTTTATGTTTATTTTGGGGGTTTTTTTTTGCTTATTTTTTGTAATTTTCAGCTAGGGTTTTTTCCTAGACAGTGTCTGTTTGTCATTTTTAGATGTTTTGAGATAGGTTTTTTGAGTTAATAATAAAAATTTCTATCTTCCCTAAACATTCACGTGCGAAACAGCCCAGGAATATATAGAGCGTTTGGATTTTAAAATAATTGCGCAATGCGAGTTCGGAAGGGTCTAACTTTTATGCCCGATTGAACTGCAGGGCCCATAATATATCAAAATAAAGTTGACTCAAAGGCCTACGAGGGGTGTTTTTACTATAGTCGTAACACAATAGCTTCAGGCCCAAAATCCATCGTCTAGGGCTTCAAATTTCAGTTTGAGCTTTTATATTTATTTTGGGGGTTTTTTTTGGTTTTTTTACAATTTTTAGGTGGGATTTTTTCCTAGCCAGTGTTTGTTTTTAATTTTTCGATATTTGAGACAGTTTTGTTGAGTTAATAATAAAAATTTCTATTTTTCCCAAATATTCACGTACCGAACAGCCCTGGAATATATAGAGCGTTTGGATTTTGAAATGATTGCGCAATGTGGGTTCGGAGGGTCTAACTTTTAGGTTTGATTGAATTTCGGGGCCCATAATATATCAAAATGAAGCTGTCTTAGAGGCCTACAATGGGTTTTACCACTATAGCGATAACATAATAGCTTCAGGCCCAAAATCCATCTTTAGGGCTTCAAATTTCAGTTTGAGATTTATATTTATTTTTGGGGTTTTTTCGAAAGTTTTTTACAATTTTCAGTGAGGGTTTTTTTCCTGGCTAGTGTTTGTTTGTCATTTTTAGATGTTTTGAGATAGTTTTGTTAAGTTAATGAGAAACATTTCTATTTTCCCCAAATATTCACTGACCAGACAGCCCTGGAATATATAGAGCGTTTGGATTTTGAAAAGATTGCGCAATGCGGGTTTAGAAGGGTCTAACTTTCAGGTTTGATTGAACTGTGGGGCCTATAATATAGTAAAACGAAGCTGACTCAGAGGCCTATGAAGGATGTTACCACTATAGCCATAACACAATAGCTTCAGGCCCAAAATCCATCGTTTAGGGCTTCAAATTTAAGTTTGAGCTTTTAAATTTATTTTAGGTTTTTTTTTCTTACAATTTTCAGATAGGGTTTTTGCCTAGACAATGTTTGTTTATCATTTTTAGATATTTTGAGATAATTTTGTTGCGTTAATAATAAAAATTTCTATTTTCCCCAAATATTCAGACAACCCTCGAATATATAGAGCGTTTAGATTTTGAAACGGTTACACAATGCTAGTTCGGAAGGGTCTAACTTTCAGGTTGGAATGAACTGCAGGGCCCAAAATCCATCGTTTAGGGCTTCAAATTTTAGTTTAAGCTTTTATGATTATTTTTTGGGGTTTTTT
>CATIWM010030920.1:0-11699 GCA_949671775.1 Mallotus repandus | reverse complement strand
GCCAGTCCCAACTTAGGCAGGATTTTCAAAGGGCATACATTGATAGTGGATCCGTTATCTACCATCACACAGTGGATCCATTATCTACCATCACACAGCAAGTAAGTTTCTCTTTCACTTCAGCCTTTATGAATAAGGCTTATGGTCTCTGCCTTCCAGAGGTAAGTCATCATCTATGAAAATAATGGACCTTTGAGGACTCTCTATCAGTGAATCTACCATTTGGTTGGAGGTATAAGTTACAGGAATCTTCTTGTGATCAAGGGCTATAACCAATGGCTCCTAATGGGCTTTGGATTGCATCAGCAACTCCCAAATGCTGGCAAGAGTCTTCTCATCCCTCTTGGCTTCAATGGCCTTCTCATTCAGTTTTTCTTCATCAACTTTCTTCTTCTCCTTTAATTATTCTTTTGAGTCAGTTTTCTCTTCCTCTGACCCTACAGATCGAGCTTCTACTTGCTCTTTTTCATTCCTTCCAACTGACTAGGCTTTTTTTTCCCTTATCACTCTTCCACAGATCAACTGCCCCTTCTTCCTCATCATCGGAACTCCAAATATTAAGAACATTTATGTTTAGTTCCATAGGCTGCTGGTTCATATTCAGGTCTTTGATTTTAGGTTTTGGGGATGTGGGTGTGGCATCGAGAGAGGATTCAAGGAATTGTTCCTCTCTCAAGCCAGTATTGATCATGAGAATATGGGGATTTAATGGTGGCACATTGCGGTAATTGGGTAAAGGGTTATTTCGGGTGTTAAGTTTTCTGGTTTCAAGGTCTGTAATTTTGCCTGAATCAATTAAACCCTGGATCTCATGCTTCAGGCTATCATAACTATCGGTATCATGTCCTATGGTCTGATGATATTTGCAGTATAATTTTGGTCAGCATTTAGAAAAGGTGGTCTTTGGGGCAAAGGTCTTAAAAGGTTATTCTCAATTAATTTTTCTAGGACTTTGGAAAGAGGTTTTCCCAAAATAAAAAACCTTCGGGGTTGCCCAACAACATTGTTCTGTACATTACTGCTCGCTCCAATCCTACTGTTGGACCTACTTCCTTCTCTGCTTGCATATCTTCCACTGAAGAATTTTTTATCTTGTGCTAGGTCAGACTCTTTCTAGACCCTAAATTTGTGCAACTCCTCAAAATTCCTGATCCTGAGATCTCTCAAATTCCTTGAAAGTAATGGAACACAACCTTCCACTACTATAGTCAGCTGATCAGATTCTGCTAGTCTATGATTCATTTATGATAGCTTTCCTCTCCATCTGGTTAAGTACTCAACGAAGGATTCATTGAACTTCTGTTTTGTGTTCTGTAAGTCCCTTAAAGATACCTCCATTAGGGCATTCAAACCACATTGCTTGATAAACGCAACATAAAGATACTTCCAATCACTCTACACACGTGGTTCTAGAGTATAATACCAACGAATTGGACCTCCTTCTAAGGACAGAGGGAATTGCTTAATAATTTAAGATTTAGTTAATTCTGTCGCTTGCATATAGGTCACATACTACTTTAAATGCAAGTGAGGATCATCGGTTCTAGAATATTTCATGTCTAGGAATTTAAACTTTCGAGGTAGAGGGTCCTTAGCTTCATCTAAATCAAAGCTAGTGTAGTCCATCGAGGCATCAATCCCCTTCTCTTTCATCATCATTTGCATATGAGCCACAATCTTAGCGATGTTTTTGGCCTAGTCCGACTTTTCTACATCCTCTGTATCATCCACCCTTTGTCGGATCACCTATTCTGCTAAGAGAGTTTCCTGGTCATCTTCTATTTTTCATCTCCCAGAATTTTCAGTGTCAAGATCGAAAGGCTATGGCTGAGGTTTGGTGGCTCTTATCTATCCTACTTCCTTGTTTCTGCCATCATTTCTTGCATGATAGTACAAGTTTGTTCAGTGATTTATGCCTTCAATTTCTCCCCAAAAGCCTCAGGATCAAACCCTCCCATCTCTATCTCTTCAAATACTCGAATTAAACGACCAGTTTCATACCGTCTCCACTTAGAAAGCCATTATGGATCTATATCTGCAACCATTATTGATTAGAAACATGCATGGCATGTATGCATGATATGTAAGGCTTTATTAATCCTAAAAAGAAAAAGTAAACAAATATTCTATTTACACATAACACATAACACAACTCTTCAAACGGTAATTTCCCCCTTATTTCTTTCACACGCGTGTTCAAGGGTGAGTTTCTTGTCCTAGGATTGTTGGCTGAATTTTAATTATCAACAGGGGATAATAAAACTGACGTATGCAGTAAAACTCTCATGACGATACAAACAAGTAGCAATCTTTTGAATAAAACCAAAGTCCATTTTAATGCGTCATAATGGGCCTAGATGGCCCAATTTTGGCATAGTCCATCCTTAATGGGCTTGGGCTTTTTTTCAGGGATTACCATATGGCATAAATCACACACGTTTGGAAAAATCCTAAAGAGAATTTCTATGTCATTAGATGAGCTGAGTCGAGGGTAATAAGCTACGGTTTCCACAACTATATACATCCGTTATGTCTCCCCACTCAAGGGTCCGTGCGACATGGATAAGTACGTGCTATGAGTGACAATAATCGAATACTTCACCACCAGGTTTGAGTGAAACATAGGCAGCAAAGCAAAGATTATTGTCGAGTTATTTAGGACTTGAGTGCTCATTGTGTGGAAATGTGTAGTGAATGCAAGAAAATGCAAAGGAAATAAAAATAATAATCAAAGTGATAAATTACAAAACATCGGAATAAGTTTCTCTATCTCCAATGGAGTCGCCACTGTAGGCGGCAAGGTTAGTCGCTCGCCCAAGTGTTTGGCGACAATGGCACTATGTAAGCTTAGGGCCTGCTAGGAAATACAAAATGGGCTTTGGCCCAAATTGGAGATGGAGTTGCCACCCGGATAAAAGCCATGACATACTATATAGCAACTGGATTTCACGAAGGTTCCCAGAAGCCGTCATCAAAGATCAGGTTCGAAAACTAGGTATAGGCTTTTGGAATGCCCACCCAACCTTGCGGTTGGCCTCCGTGTGTCTTTTGTATTTTATTACCTGTGATTATTAAGTTATTTCCTTATTATCGTTGAATTACACTCATTTTCAGTATTATATTTAATGTCCGAGTTTGCACATTAGTCCTTTTTATGCTTATTAACCCAAGTCTTATTATAAGTAATAGTATTGAATTTACAAACATTCATTCAAAATAAGAGGGGAAAGGATTAAGAATTACAACATTTTACCTCAAATAAAAGTAAAATAAATTTAAAATAAACCAATGATAAACCAGAATTAAATCATCAAGAAATCTTCTCAAGAACTAATTAAGGAGATGGACTCCTAATTATTTGATTAAAATCACTCTAAGATTCCTGCAAAACTCAAGGATTAACCTTTTCGCATAAAACGACAATTATTATTTACAAAAAACGAATTAAGTGAAAGGTATACAGGATAGGCATGAATACTTGCTTAAACACGAATCAGTATCTAATTAGACCTAGTGTCACGATGTCTACATGTAAAACAGGGGATATGGCATGGAACAAGTACGGGATAAACATCAATCATGCAAAATAGATGATAGAATTTAAAGTTGATTCAAGCAGGACTCTAGCAGAGAGGCGTCGCCTCCTAGCCAAGAAGTGATCAAAATTCGCCTTATCATGAAGAGGCGACATCTCTTTGAAGAGACATCGCCGCTTCAACAGGAACACAAAAATCTACATTTTTTTTAAATCCTAAGCAACTTCAATATACATACAACTATTTCACACACTCAAGCCTTCCATATGACCTCAAATAGGCAATAAACACAAAAATAAGTATGAAAATTCAAGGAATTAAACTTTTATATAATATAAACAACTTTGAGCTTAAAAGTGGGGATTCTCACTGATTTGAACGCATTTGGTGCTCCTAACTAGGTCCTCAGAGCTTGGTTAATTGACTTGAATGTTTTGAATACAAAAGCCTTCTTCTTCCTCAAGAAAATCAACTCTTTAAGCTTATGACCCTTGTTCTCCTCTTCTTTTCTACCTCTTTTTCTCTTCTTTCTCTTCTCCAAACGTCCTCTCCTTCTCTCCCTTATCTTTTTTTCTAGAATGGCTCCCCTCCTTTTTTTAGCCAAAAAACCTCTCCTTTAAACCTCTCACCTTTTCCTCCCATTTTTCTAAAAAATCCCCCCTAAGACAAAAGATCATCATTCTTTCATCATTTTCCTCTTCTTTTCCAGCTCAATTCTGCCCTTAAAGTCACATTTCTCCGTCCAAATCTACAGATCGACGATAATGTGGGTCATCTCCTACTTAATGCAACCATGAACAACATTTAATGCAAAGTAGGTTGGCCACCGATAAGGCGTCGCCTCATCAGGCCTAAGTCGAAGAGGCGTCGCCTTCTCGAAGAGGCAATACCTCTTCGGCCCAGACCTAGACTTGGGCCACAGGCCAAAGGACTTTTGGGCTGAAATTTTAGACCCATTAGATGTTTTGAGCTCAATCAAGGTTTTGAACTCTCAAGTCCATTTCCAAAGGAAGTCTCGGATCCTCTTGCATTCAAAACTCGTATTACCTCATTATTGGATTTTTATTGTGAGCCAACTAAACCGAGAATGTCCACAATATCCCCTTTGAATTTGACATTACAAAATACGTTAAATTGGAATTGCTTAATTCTAGAGATAAAAAGCTTAACGACCTGAGATACTTTACCATTGTATAAATTTTGAGGAAAAAAGAGATGCAATGGGCACTTTCTTTGGGTAAACTTTTTTCATCATTATGCCTATGAATTATCATACACAGAACAGAACTATTTTCCTCGTAGAGAGCATCCAGTACAATACGTATCTAGTAACCACTCTATTTTTCTTTCTATCTTCCTTTCAATTCTATTCAATTTACAACAACAGATGGAGCGACAGCACATTTCGATCGTCCAAAAAATCATGCAGTCAATGATTTAATGAGTATTTCAGTGCATTTTGACGAAAATGTTAAGATGCTGATGGCTGGAGCTCTTGCTCAGGAACAATTCCACCAACAGGTTCATATGTTCCTAGCGCTTGTTTTCTGTGCCTCCAAACCATCCATATGCCAATACTTAATAAACTAACAAGGAAGGTAGTCACAACCCCAGCTGCCACCACCAAAAAGTGTTTATGCCACCATGTCCTGCAAGGCACCAAAGCAACAAAATTAGCAAAGCTAAATACACAGAAGGCACAAACTGAAGAATCATTCTCCCAACTTAAACATACGGCTTTTTCTGAGGCTCAATCTTCCATTCAACCAACTGATAGCTACCAAACCTCTCAGGAAACTGCAATCGGTGATCCCTTAACTGAAATATTATGTTCTGCATGCAACAAATAAACTAGAATTAGTTGCAGCCCTAAAGTCTAATGGGAAAGGATCAAACTGCACTAACTATTTCTATGGTGACAAAATAGTATGATTACCATTGCTGTGGTATTAGAGATGTAATCAGCAGACCCTGCAGGAAAGATCCCCCATCTAACATGGTAATTATTTCCTTCTGAGGTAAAATTCAACATATGAACCTGAAAATTGTGCAACCACACAAGTGTCAGAACAAATAGTTTTTATTCATAAGAAGCCAACAAGAAGTAATTACATGGGTATGCATCTTTTACCAAAAATCATGGTTACACATCACCCATAAAATTAGAAACAGTAAGTCATTGTGTTGATTTGGCTGGGTTAGATTGAGAGCTTACCACGATTATCAACTAGTTATTATAAAGGCTAATTTAAAACAAACAATAATGTCTTGTGGAAAAATAACTTGAAGTACCTGTAATTTATCAACTTGCAACTCATGGGCAATAAGCTCTGCTACTTCCGTTAAGTTAGGCTTCACGTTGGAGTTGTTGATATTCATCAACATATCAAATGTAATAATTCCAATTCGAAATTCACCTGATATCACATGCAGGGAGGCAATGTCATTAGGAATTCAATAATATAAGCATTATACATAAGGAAAAAAAAAAAAAAAGAATGCGCGCTCGAATCGACTGAGGTTTATTCTTGGACCAAAGTAAACATTACAAGGTAAAAATAATTGACAAAAACTATCTTACTAGATAAATTTACAATTGCAATATCATAAAACATGCAAAAATGAAGATCAACAGACATTAAGATAGTTCTGGACTCAGGAAAGAAAACTGGAAAATAACCGAGAGTTGCCAGAATTCTTACCTACAGATCATATGTAGCATGTTCTAAAGGGGAAAAAAAATCTAAAATACCTATTCAAAAACTTGAAATTTCAGGAAGGTAGCTAAAATCCCACCTCAGGACTCATATCACAATAGCTATATGGAGTGGATAAGGATCTAAGATCCTACTTTACTTTAAGTATCTTTGGTCCCAAAAAAAGTAATATACTTGGATCAAGCCAGATGCAAGAGTCCAAAATTTTAAAAATAAAATGGCCAATTCATTTTGTGCTGCAAGAAACAGTCCTCCAAAGAAAAGCAATTGATAGCTTGCTAATAGCATGGCTACCAAAATTAAGAACAAGAACAATAAGAGTAGAAATAAAATGAATATAACTGGCAATATAAGCTGAGAATTTGTTTGGCTTCATGTATTAAAGAACAGCATAATGGACATGATTAAAACTCATTCTACCTGGGAAGAAATCTGGAGGCAATCCAATTGGGGCTTGTGCAGGTGGAACACCTCCACTTTTATAATCATTACCAGTTTTATTACCACTACCACTTTTATTACCACTAGGTAAAACTACAGGCGCTGGAGGAGGAACACCAGGAACTTGCAGTCTCTTCCATAGTTCAGAGCAATTAGTTTTCCAGAACCCAATTTTATCATTCTCCCGATCATAAGTAACAAGAGTATTTCGCACTACAATTCCTGTGTCAAACAACAACATAAGAAAAATGAATCAGAGAGGCCTCTTATGGGTCCTGCATTTTGCTTAGAGAGAATAGCTTAGGGTTATGATCAGCCTCAACTTTGATCCATATAAATACAATTTAGAGTGTGGATTTCAATCACCATGACAACTGCTAAAGCTATGATACGCAGTGCACCTATGCAGGGTGGGGGTGAGTGTTGAAGAAGTAAATGATATTATACCTCCTAAAAGAGTAGTCGGATCTTTCCCATTCTGGAAAATTCCCAAGCAATATGCACCACTAACCTTCGTATGCTTTAATAAAGAGAAAAGGAAAAAAGAACAAACATTAGAGTTTGAATGAAGAAATAAAAGTTAAAATAACAGAAAAATATCTCTTCCCTGCCTTTTGAGGGGGACAGGAGGTTTAAATTTAAATGTAAGAACTACAATTGGTCAAATTACCCGGAAGAGGTAGTTCTCTGGAGATAGGGACAGCTTTTGACCATTGCCGAATACCATATTAACCTCCGGAAAAATTTTGGATAGCTGAGAAACATCCCTGAATAACATTTAGAGAAACAATCATCAAATCCAATCCAAGCATACAATGCTAAACATCAAGATACATGCATATCAAAAGCAACACCTTCCAGCGCCAGAAAAGCAAATATCATTGTAATTTGGATCTGGACCATGGATCTGTTTGAGAAATTTGATTTCTTTCATAATCTGCACCAAGTACATAACACAATTTATACCAAGACCTCCAGTAAGGAAACCAGAAAAAGCCAGTCTAAGGCATTGACACTGCAATAAGAACTGAAGCAGCAAAGAGTATAGCAGAACAGAAGCACCGAACTGTATCTTATGCTGAAACAAACTAACTACTATCATCTGCTGCAATTATTGTCCAATGCAGCACCATGAATATCAGCATCAATTAACAGCAGTTGTACAAGTTCACAACAAATTCCAAACCTAAGCGTATATACATTACCCAGCCAGCATGGTGACTTGACCATGAAGGTTTCCATCATTAATATCAGTTCACAGTTAAATTCGACTCCAGAATAAATATACCAAAAAAAAAAAAAGGAAAAAAGCCAAGCATGATAAGCAAATGAACAACTTAACAAGAGTGCAAACTCGACTTTTGAAGCAGCTAAAATAAGAGAGGATTGAACTGAGAGCTATGCTATCTTACAGCATCCTTAAATGCATGAAAAGCTTCTTCTGGAAGGTAAGCGTATGTAGTTCCACTGTCTAAAACTGTTCCATGTTTTCCATCAAAAACTCTGGGGTTTAAGTTTAATCGCTTCCCAGCCACATGTAGCTCCTTCAGGCCAATATTGTAATATGGACTGTTGTCATCCAAAAGCTACAGTAAATGTGTGAGATGCACTAAAATGGACGCCTAATTATAAAAAAATCTATCAATGACCTTGATGTTAAAAAAAGCATCATACCTCCGGTAAGGATCTGAATGGGCGAAAACCATATCATCGGGTGGAGAAATACTACCAAGAACCATAGCACCCCCACCAACATCCATTCCACCATAACATAAAGAAAACGAATCACCAACAACCTCCTTTTCAACAAGCTGATCGACAATACTAAGCCGACCGCGGCCCAACCCCATTATACCATCAGCACGTTGGCTAAAAAGGTCGCCAGTTTCGGCAGTTTCACAACCGAAAACAGCACGCTGAGGTTTGAGTTCACTTTCATTTCCAAAAGAAATAACATCCTCAGCAAGCACGCCACTACTAGAGCTCATCTCAGCATACCGTCTCTCGTAAGTGCATTGCTTCCCTTCATCATCACAATTACAACTAGGGTTACATTTCATCGGTTTATAGGTACTAGATGACTCTGGTTGGAACCTCGGATCCTATATAACAACAAATACATTAGCTGTCGAACAACTAAAACCCTAATTTAATTCAATCTGCAACCAATAGAATTGCATATTCTAAATAAGCAAACCGCCAATTAAACCTGATGCTTGCCGCACTGTTCACATGTAGCGCACGGAACATATGTGACAGTACTGCCAGTATCCACAATAAGAGCGAATTCTTGAGGTGGAGTACCAATAAATAGACGCGTTGTATAGTAACTGAAAAACAGAACAATAAAAAAACTCACAGATTCTGAAACAAAAATTGATATGACAACAACATTTTTAGAGTGGACAAGAGAAGAGAACTAACCCGTTGGAGAGGAGATCGTCATAGAGGCGCATATGTGCGTTAGGGAGGTCAGAATTGTGGAGCTGACGACGGTGGTAGTCGCCGGTGAAGGATTTACGGTGAGTAGAGATGTTAGAGGTTGTAAGATGGAGAGGAATTATCATCGGATGACGGTGTTTAGTGAAATCGGTAGCTGATAAAACGAAGGCAGCGTGGAAGATTAAGAGAATTAGTGGATAATAGAGGAGCAGGGAATGCGGCGGAGACATGGCGGAGATGACGACGGTCAACGCCTCAACGGAGGAACAAAGAAGGAAAGCAGACCGAAGAAGGAAAGCGGTGAATAAAACTATAGTTCGTTGATTTAGTAGAAGCGACCTATTTTTTGGATGCAAATTACCAATTGCCCATGGAATTATGAACCAATTAGAAAGATCCACCTAGCGTCATGGCTGAACTAACAAGGTCAGCGTTTTTTTATTTATATTATCATAAATAATTTTCTAAATTTAAGTTAGCTATTTTTTTTCTCAAAATTTTTTCTTGTCTCATGATTGGATTTTTATAAATTCACCCAGTTATAAATTGATCAAAATTTACTTTTTTTTTTTAATAAATTTATATGATTTTTTAAAAAATCAATTTTTTTTTTGAAAAAAACCAATTCTTTTTTGGCTCATTGAAAAAGTTTTATATAGTAAATTCACAATAAATTTTAGAGATTGAAGCATTTTGTAAATTGAGAATAAAATAGTAAAAAAAACTGACAAGTAGAATTAGCTGATAAGGCTGTTTTTTGTTGAAAATTTTTTACCGTATTTTTAATTCTCTCTAGATTCAATCAGAATCAGAAACCACTAAAAAACGGATATGAATGAAGAATTCTTGTAGGTGAATGAAAATGGAAGTCCTATACCTAACTAAAGATAAGCACGAAGAGATATTCTACAAATGGTTGCACTCTTCATGCATCTTTGCTTGTTTTGATATACGTGTTCCAATTTCCAACGAACAATTATAGAAAAATAAAGCTCCTGTAGATCAACACAACGATACGTAAGTTCTAAAATTTTGAAGGATTCAGTTTCAAAGTCAAATTTAATAAAACTTGCTTTGGGATGTCGTTCTTGTGAATAGATCACTTTTAATCCAACATTTTGTGTCAAGTATGAATAGATAACTGATAAGCTAGAAAACACATTAGCATATTCAGTTGAGACACTAGTTCAATAATCTGCTAGATCCCAAATAGTGATGGGTTCCTCATACTGGAGTGGAGCCTATAATTTGAAAATAAAAAAAATAAAAAAAGTTAAAAAATATTGTACCGAAATCGGTACAGCCATAAAAAAATTATCAAATTTTTTTATAGCTTTGTTTGTGCACTTATGCCTATGTAAAGGCATTAGAATAGAGAAGCAAAATATGGGGTAAAGAAGAAGTAACAAGTTGAAGATTAATCAGGAAATGAGCTCGTGAAAGAAAAATTAGTTAAAGTAATTTTTTACCTTGAAAAAAGTGAGAGAGTTTTAAGGGTTTGAGAATTTTTTCTCAAAGGGTAAGTAACAAAATAGTGAAGAAATTATTTTTGGGGTGTGGGAAACGCTTTGAGTGCCACTATTTTGGTGAGATCTCTTTTATTGTATACATCTAGTGTTAATCTAAAGAAGACTCTCTCTTGTACCTAGTATTTTTATAGCGGACGAATTTTTTGAAATTTGTCCCGTGGACGTAGCTCAACACTAAGGATGAACCACGTTAAAATTTTGGTGTCATTTATTATTATTTATACAGCAGGTTTTACCGCCTATTTTATTCACCCATTAGTCGATTTGACCGCCTCCATATATTTATTTGTTTGATTATTTCTACAGTAATTTTTATTTTGTCTTCGTGAATATTATTCCGCTTCACCAAGGCTGTCCAATTTTTTCCAATAAGTGGTATCAGAGACGTTGGTTCGTGTTCTGCAGGCATTATTAAATACTGTAAAGATGGAGGCTAAGACTAGCAAGATGGTCAGCTTAAATGGCACAAATTGCCACATATGGAGAAATAAGATGAAGGATCTCCTATTTGTGATGAAGTTGCATCTATCGGATTTTTGCTAAGACAAAACCCGATGACAAGGATGAGGAATGAAAATTTGAGCATGAGCAAGTGTGTGGCTTCATCCTACAGTTTGTTGAAAATAATGTGTACAATCACATTTGTAATGAAACTCATGCACAGAAGTTGTGGAACAAGCTCGTGGAGTTGTATGCTTTAAAGACCGGCAATAATAAATTATTTTATCTGACAAAATTAATGAAGATAAAATATCGAGAAGGCTCTTCTGTCGCCGATCACTTAAATGAAATGCAAGGGATCATGGATTAGTTGTCGGGGATGGGCATAAAATTTGACAATGAAATTCTTGCTCTTATGGTGTTGGCTTCTTTGCCAGAGTCATGGGAGACTTTGAAGATTTCACTTACAAACTCTGCACCAAACGGTGTAGTGAATATGGAACTTTTCAAAAGAGGTATTCTTAATTAAGAGTTGAGACGCATATCAAAGGGCGCCTCTTCAACACAGTCAGATATTCTTATTGTGAGTTCCA
>CATIWM010030905.1:0-13594 GCA_949671775.1 Mallotus repandus | reverse complement strand
AGAGTAGAATGAGTATGGTCCTTATTATTTATTTCCCTCTTTCTTTCTCTTCCCTTACTTTTTTCTTGCTTTTTCTTTCTCATTCTTTTTTCTTTCTCTTTTTTCTTCTTCTTTTTCTTTTTTTTCTCTGTTTTCTATTTTTTCCTTCCTGTATTTAAACCTCTTTTAGGGTCTAACATGACAATTGCAAGCTGCCCGATTGTCTCGGTTCCATGTGACTCTTCTTTTAGTGAATTTTCTGTCTTTCATGAGGTTGCCAAGTATTAGATTGATTAAAAGTGAGAATCTCATCTCAAAGCTTCTGATCAAAGTCAGGAAACTTTGAAAATCTCATCAAAGAGAGACGGTCGCTGTCGAGGTTGACTAGTTTGTCCTTGCCACATGCCCCCTCTTTAGTGCAAGTGCACCTTTGAGAGCACTAAAAATGATGTTTGGAATACAAGTGTATGTATGAATGCATGAATGTATGATTTTATATGAAAGAAGAGTGAAGAGAAAGAGTTATAGAGAACTTTCTTGAATTTTTGACATTTTTCGGGGGCATTTTTTACTTTTATTATGACTTCTCAGTCTTCGTTCATTTCTTGGGTCGATGTTCGAGCCTCCAAAGTGTCCTTGAACACTTCCTGAGGCGTCAGGGCACTAGAAGGTGCATTACGGGGCTTTGTTAGGCCTCCATGTGGTCTGCGAAGCCTGTCCCACACATGTGGGTCAAATGCCTCACACTCATTGGTTAGGACCCATGCGCGTGGGTGGCTCCTGACCCACGGAGCCATGGTCTATAAAAGGCCTAGTTTTTGCTTTTTTCTTCATTTTCCATCTTTCTTCTCTCTCTCCTCCCTTAGGAATCTCTGGACTTTAGGTGTTCTTGCTCTAAATTTAACCATGCAAGGAAGTGAAGGTAGTTTTGAGGATGTTGACCCCAACTTCACGTTTGACTTGGAGGATCTCAATTTAGAGGGTGCGGGAGACCCTGCAGATCATGCTATAGGTGGTGCGGTGCATCAAAAGTCAGTGCCTGCTCATCCCACGGCATGGAGTGAGGAGAGGGCATGAGGTTCCTCTCATCTTGAACTTGAGGGAGCACATTTAGGTGCTTCATCAGCAGGAGGTTAGTACCCCAAACTCTTTTTTTTTACTTCTTGCTATATCTCTCCCGCATGATGGAATATAGGAAGTTAGTGCTTGGGAACTTAGGAATAGGTTAGACTATTTAAGAAATAATTCTTATGATACTTCCCTCGATAGATTAGCTTCCTTCATGCTTGAAAGATGCATTTTGCTAAGACTTTGTTTCTCTTAGGCTGCATGTTAGGAATCGTTTAATGTGTTTCCATCCTAATCATATGATTTTTTTTCCCTGCATTTAACAAATAAACAGTGGTTAGTGTGATTGTTATACTTAGAATTTATATTTGCTAAATTCCCTTTTAGAAACAGGTGACCCACCCATTTGGTCCTGCCTGGTAGCTTCACTGGAGCTAAGAAACTCTATCAGAGACTGCTTGAGGAGGTGTGAGACTGATGCACAGTCTTGACTTTGATGGCCTTTTAGGTGGTCTATTGGAAGCACCAGAGACATTAAGGAGTCGTCAGGCGGTAATGACTGCTCTAGTGGAGAGGTGGTCAGACTGCACAAACACCTTCCATTTCCAGTTTTAGGAGATGATGATTACACCCCTCAATTTTGCTGCCATCATAGGATTTGCTTTTGCTGGCCACCGAATCCACTTTAATATTCCAAAGGATCCAACAGGGTTGTGCAGTGATCTGTTAGGCTGTCCTCCTGAGTTTAGAGTCGGTCGGGGCAGTCTAATCTCTTATGACCAGCTTTGGTGAGCATGCGATAGTGCTGCTGGTGTTGGTGCCCTTGCCATTGAGAGACGTACCAGTGCTTCATCTTCTACCTGATGAGCACAGTGGTGTTCCCTAATGTGGACAACACCGGCGGCTCTTGGTTGCTTCCTCTACTGCAAGACCTCGACACTCTGTGGAATTATGATTGGGGTTCTTCTACTTATGGCTATCTCCTCCATGATTTAAATGACACATCTAGAGGTAGCTCACTGATATGTAGTGTGCCGCTGGCAGTTGATGTGAGTTACTTTAAATGCCTTGTTAGTTCTTCCTTTTCTCTTTTTTTTTCAAGCGAACTGTTTTTAACATATCTCTTTTGCAAATTTAGGGCTTCTAGTTTCATGTGTTGGCACCCCTTGTTATTATTGGGATGCATAAGAGATTCCCTCATTTTCCCATTTGGACTGCTCAGCCTTGGAGAGGCTCCACAAGGTCTTTGGAGGCTACTCGTGCGGCTCTTGTTAAGTTGACATTTCATCAAGTTGGTATTATCTTTCTTCCATATTTTTTCTTTTTCTATTTCTCTCATTCTAAACCTCTAAGTCCTATTTCTGATTTTTGATTGCAAATATATCTCTGGCGGTGGTAGGAAGGCTATCCCATGAACTTCTCAGCAGCAATGCAGGGAGCGAGGGAGATTACTGGCAGGCAGATGCTATTCGTGACCCTGGTTGATCACGCTTAGTATCTTGGTGAGCGCATGGTTGATTGGCATAGGGGAGCTGCTGGCCATTGTGTACCTCATCCTACTCCCCTTGATATATTCTAGGGGAGAGATATGGTGGGTCCTACCTTGGAGGAGGCACTGATCAAGATTGATCATCGGCTGCATTTGGAGCCTGAGGGCATCTCATATCTTGAGAGCCTTATTCCTTGCTTGATCGATGGCATTGCAAGGAACTTCATGATCGCTCCACTTGCCCCAGCTATGGGTGCTTCTTCCTCTTATGCTCATCAGGTGTGTATTGTTTCCTTTTCTATGCATTGCATTCGCTCGAAGTGGTCTCGAGCTAAAAGCGATGCCGAGACATTAGGTGGTGGTGCTAAAGCTGGTGCTGATGCCCCTACTAAGACTGCTAAGATGATTTCTAGAGTAGCTGTATTGCCACTACTTCTCATGGTTCAGGCGCCTAACCTTCATGGCGATGTGGTGACCCGGGTGATTCCTGCATCCACTGGTCCTATGGGCTTCATTCTCGAGGATGTTGCTCATGTGAGTTCATGTCTGTCTTTACTATTTTGATGTTTTAAGTTTACTACTTACTGACTGTTCTATTTGCAGGTTCCTCAAGAAATGGCCACATATTGGTATCAGTGTGCTTTTGGCCTGATGAGCCACTATGTCCATTACTCTGTGGATGCTCATGTAAGTTTTTCAAGCTTTGGCTTATTTTCCTATAGTAATCAATGATATGTATGTGTATGTTATGAATGCATGCATGCTAATGCATGTATGTCATGATGTAGCTTGAGCATGAGAGGCTGATGCTGGAGCGGGATGAGGTCATCCATCATTCGGAGTTGGTCCACCAGCAGAAGGGTGCTTACTACTAGAGTGAGATCCAGAGGCTACAGGCCGAGCTAGAGGCACTGAGGAGTTATGATGCTGGGCTGAGTATAGGAGGATCTCCAAATGGCAGTGATGATGATAATGGTGGCCAGGATGGGGCTGAGTCCTGATTTCCCTTCCCCTTCCCTTTTATTGTCGCTTCTGACTTGAACTGACAAAAAATATTTTGACATTTCTGAGATATATTGATTAATTAACCATTCTGAGGCTTTTGATGTTTTTTGATATTTTATGGTGCTCTTTTATGTCTATGTGCTTGTCGTACTCTTATTACAAGCAAAATGAAACAAGTAAAATAAAATGGAAGGAATTTACAACGAAAATGAATGTAATAACATCATAGAAAGATATGAATTCTAATATGCAAATTTTGTTCATGTGACAGGTATTGATTCAGGTATTTACCTCTTAACAAGTGCAAATCTTGACAATATTTTCCATTTGCAATGAATAATAATTATCATAAGCATGGTTGCACATAGAATATTTCAAAATGATGATACCCCGGTCCTTAATTAGCCCTTTCGGGTTTTCTAATTAAGTATTTTTTCTCTCATCTTTATTTTATTTTTATTTTTTTTTTTTTGTTTTTTTTTTCTTTTGTTCTTTTTTTTTTGTTCATGAATAGTATCGCTTAAGACGATCAACATTGATCCATTCAAACAACTCATTCTCGTCGACATCCATTAGCTTGACTACACCTTTTAAAAGGATAGTTTTAACCAAATAAGGCCCTTCCCAATTAGGTCAGAACTTCCCTCTTAGGTCTGGTAGATTCTGCTTAGCTTGCCTCAATACCCAATCTTCAACTTTGATGTCATGTTTTCTCACTCTTTTATCGAAAGCTCTGGTGATTCTTCTCTAATATAACTGAGTGTGATAAAGTGCTTTCAACCATTCACTATCTATTAGATTCAACTGTGACAACCTCTATTCTACCCACTTCACCTCAGGTATGTATGCTTCGACTATGACTCTGAGGGACTTCATTTCCACTTCGATTGGAAGTACTGCTTCTATTCCGTATACCAAAGCGAAAGGAGTTATCCCCATGGACGTTCCTACTATAGTGTGGTATCCCCAAAGAGCAAATGGCAACTTGTTGGCCCAATCACGGTGGGTTTCAATCATCTTTGAGAGGATTTTCTTGATGTTCTTATTTGCTACTTCCGCTGCTCTGTTAGCTTATGGTCGGTAAGGTGATGATTTATAGTGCTTTATCTTATACCTCTCAAGCACTACTCATACTTCTCCTTAGAATTGTACCCCATTGTCTGAGATTAGATAGTGAGGAATTTTATATCTACAGAATAAATTCCTTTCTAAGAACTTAGCTACCTGCTTTGCCCCCAGTTTATTGTAAGATTCTGCTTCCACCCACTTTGTGAAGTAGTCAATTGCAACCAAGATGTACATGTGTCCACTGGAGGCTGTGGGTGAATCTCTCCAATAATGTCAAGTCCCCAAACCAAAAATGGCCAAGGAGAGCACATGGTGTGTAATTCTGAATGAGGCAAGTGACTGACGTTCCCATGAATCTGACATTTATGATACTTCTTAGTGAATTTAACACAATCCTTAACCATTGTCATCCAGAAGTATCTTTTTAGCTAGCGTAGTATCATTCATATGCAAAACACAAACTCCTTTGTGAATATCTATCATTACCTTCCTTGCTTAGTTCTTATCCAAATAGCGCAATTGCATCCCATCTAGAGTTCTTTTGTATAGGACACCTTGATGGTAGGTGAATTTTGTTGATAGCTTTCTGATAACTGTCTTATCTTTCTTGCTTGCATCTGCCAGGTATTCACGCTTGTCCAAGTACTGCTGAACATCATAAAACTAAGGTTTCTAATCCACTCTAGCTTCCATTACCCTTGCACTCTTGTAACATGACTGACTCAATTTTAGTAACACCAAAGGTTTCATGGGAATGGTTATTGGTCCACCCTAAACTGAAGCTAGTGATGCTAAGGCGTCCGTTATCTGATTATGGTTTCTCGATAAGTGAACGAATCTGCATTTCTAAAATGACTGTCCCAGCTACTATAGATGCTCTAGATATAATTTCAAATGTGGCTCTTTCAGATCCCATTCATCAGTGGCCTGATTGATTATCAAAATTGAGTCACCCAATATTTCCACTTCTGTGACTCCTAAGGCTATCAGAGCTTCCATTCCCATCATGCATGCCTCGTATTCTGCTTCATTGTTAGTAACCCAAAATGCTAGCTTCTTTGCTATGGGAATTACTTCATTTTTTGGGGTCAACAGTATTACTACTCCAAATTGGTTTACCGCTTCGTCAAAGTACATGTGCCATCCTTGAACTTCGATCACTGCAATAAGGTAATCTGGGAATTCAAGTTCTATCTCTCAATTGTCTAAATGAGGGTTTAGTGCTAGGAACTCGGCCACTACTCTTCCTTTGATTATCTTCTTGGTCAGATACTCGACATCGAATTCTGTCAACAGCACTAGCCATTTGGCTAGTTTCCCAACCAGTGAAGGCATTTCAAACAAGTGTCTCATCGGATCTAACATTGAGAGTGCTTAGATCTTGTAAGACTGAAAGCATTGCCTCAGTTTTCTCATGGCCCAAACCATTGCCAAATAGATCTGCTCAACCTGACTATATTTCTCCTCATAAGGCAACATCTTCTTGCTTAAGTAATAAATTGCATGTTTATCTCGCGCTTCCCCTTCTTGAGCTAGCATGGCTCCTATGGAACTTCCTTCAATTACCAGACATAGGATTAAGGGCTTTCTCATTTCTAGGGGTCTTAGAATTGGCATTTTTATAAGATAGTCCTTTATTTTGTCATAGGCAATTTGGCATTGTTCATTCCAAACCATAGGCTGATCCTTCCTAAGCAACTTGAATATTGGTTTGCATACCTCTGTTAATGTGGCTATGAATCTGCTAATGAACTGCAACTTTCCCAAGAATCCACATATTCCTTTTTTAGTCTTTTGGGTCGGCATTTCACGAATCGATTTCACTTTGTCTGGATCAACTTTGATTCCTCTCTGACTCACTATATGTCCCAACATCTTTCCTGAGGTTACCCCGACTACGCACTTGTTAGGATTCAACCTTAGATTGTACTTGTATACCTGTTGCATAAACTTCTTTAATGCAGCTGGATGCTCTTTTCTAGTCTTTGATTTTACCATCATGTCATCAACAGAAACTTCTACTGCCTTATGTATCATGTCATAAAACATTACTATAGCCATCCTCTGATAGGTTGCACCTGCATTTTTCAAATCGAAAGGCATTACTCTATAACAATATGTTCCTCATTCAATGATAAAGGCAGTCTTAGCTTTGCCGATGATTACCATGATAATCTAGTTGTATCCTGAAAATCCATCCATGAAGGAGTAAATAGCATATAGCATTGTCAATCAGAACATCTATGTGAGGTGGACAGAAATCATCTTTCGGGCATGCCTTATTGAGGTCTTGTAGTCTACGTAAATCCTCACTTTCCTATCCTTTTTAGGTACTAGGACCACATTGCCCAACCATTTCAGATAGTCTACCACTTCTAAGAACTTAGCGTTGATTTGCTTCTCTATGTCTTCTTTTACTAACTATGCCAATTATGGTCTCAACCTTCGTAGCTTATATTTTACAGGCTTATGTCCCTTCTTTAATTAGAATGTAATGCTGGGCAATGTCCCTGTCGATGCTAGGCATGTCGTCGTATGTCCAAGTGAATACTTTCAAATATTTTGTTAATATTTTTTCTTGTTCTCTCTTTTCCTCAGGGGTAACATCTTTTGAAATATGTAATATACAGGGATTTTCATTCGTGCCCATATTAAATGGTTCTGTATTGATGGAATGAATATCAAATATGCTCATGTAAGGTTCAATGAAATGCTCATCATTATCAAAGGATAAATCATACAAGTAAGCAAAATTATATTTCATTGCATCATACTTAGAGTTTAGTACATCAAAAGATTCAAAAAGATTAGCAATATAAATGTCATCAAGAGTAAGTGCATCATCAAACGAAATATCCTCTATGTTGGACTCAATGAGAGCTGTGATATCAGCGTAACAAGCAGCCTCAGTTTCTAACCTGATACTCTGCAGAACCTGCTCAATCTCAGCAACAAAAATAATTCCTTCTTTTTCAATCTGATTTTATCCCTTTTCCATACTGTTGATCACATCAGTAAAAATCTTAAAATCCAGTTTCTTGATCCCATTGAATTCTTGTTCCTCTGGCAAACCCTATTACTCAGGGGGGCCTTTGGAAATGAAGGTAGTTTTCTTTCCCTTGTCCATGGTTAGATCATATCCTAGTCCTTGCTTGCTAGTTTGTCCCTTGAGGTTTGGTAGCTTTGAGATCCCATTCTTTTTCTTTCCGAGCCTAGTTCCCGGTTCATAGCTCATCTTCTTCATCATTACCATCACCTTTGGACTAACCCAATCTTCATTGATTACTAATACTTAAAAGGCTGGAGGGGTTATGCTCATGCATGTAACCAGAATGTTAGTCTCAGCTTCGATGGTGGCTACCTTCCTATCCAGTGGGAACTTGATCTATTGGTACAAAGTGGATGGTACTCCTCCCAGTTGATGAAACTAGAGTCTTCTTAGCAATAGGGCAAATATGGGTGGTATATCCAACACTGTGAATTCCACAGCAGACTCAACCTCTCCAGCAGTGACAGTCGCCTTTAAGGTTCCCACTACTTGCTTATTGGAGTCATCATAAGCCCAGATTATCAAGTTAGATGTTTTAAGCTCTTCAACTAGTATCCCGAACTTATGGAGTAGCCTGAGTGGACAAACATTGATGGTGGATCCATCATCAACCATAACATATGATGTCTTCTTAGCCTCATGATTACTTGGATGAACAGAGGGCTGTTATGAGCTTTCCCTTCCAGTGGTAGATCACTATCAGAAAAGGAAACAACACTGCTGGTTTAGAAGTAGTGAAGCTATTATATCTTTAGGAGTAGTGTCCAAAGAGATCTTTATATCATTCAAAGTGCGTGCCAAAGCATTTCGGTGTTTCTTTGATGTCATCAAGAGATCCCAAATGCTGACTTGATCTTGGGTTTTTCTGAGCTATTTTAAGACCAAGTCTTCTTCTACTTGGGCAGTGGGTTCACTCTCTTTTGTAACAACTTCCTAGGCAACCTCTTTTCCTTTCACCATGTCCTTCTTAGCAGGCTGATACACTTTTCCACTTCTAGTGACATAATTGACTCATAGTTCCTCATCATAATCATACCATATATTGATTCCCATTACACATGGCGCATTTGGTAATGGCACGATGATGACCTCATCTTTTTCATCAAATTCATTTCCCCATCCAGAAGGCACGATGTCTTCCTTTTTAAGAACAACTGAAGGAGGAGCAGTATACTTCACCTTAAAATTAAACTTTCCAGATGGTTGTCCTGATAGATCCTACACTTTTTCCTTCTCCTCTAGTCCCCTTCTTCTTCAAATTCTGATGGTCTGTTGTCGTTAATGACTTCCCCAACTCTTTTAGCCACTATCTAACTTAGCCTCTTTTGCATTATCATATGAGGTGTATAAGTAGGGAGCATAGATATATACTGGTAAGAGGAAGGATCCATCTCGTCATCACTTGAGCTATAGACCAAGCCTGCAAAGTTTTCCTTCAGTATAGCCAGTATTTCCCTTTCTTCCCTTTCAAGCTTCTCTTCCTCGCTCTCCGAAATGTCTCGAATGGAGTTCTTGACAAATGACTCGGGTGACCCTAATGATATAGCATAAGATGTTGGTGGTGACATGTTTTGATAGTTTGGTAGAGGGTTGGTTTTGACATCGGGTTACTTCTCAGGGTTTCAACCTTGCTAGAGTCTATGAGGTCTTAGATGTGGTCTTTTAGGATGTAGCAGTCATCAGTATTATGGTCAGGTATTTGGTGGAAGTGATAGTAAAGGTTGGGAATGATGCAAGGTGGTAATGAGTTTTGTAAAGATCTCAGCTCAAGAGGTTTGAGGAGGCCTTTTTGCTGGAGTCTTTGGAAGACTTTGGATAAGGGTAGGCTAAAGTTTGAGTATTTGCGGTTTCTCAGGGCATTGACCATTAGGTTTTTTTCAGTGGAACAAGTGTTTTGAGTAGGCTGCGCTGATTTTCAATAAGGATTTTTGGGTTGAGAGATCTCCTCATCTTTAATTATGCTACCAGCTTGGTGAAATGCTTTGCAGGTAGCATAGTGGACAAATAGCATCTGCTTGCAAAAGTGAGGCAAGGCTCCTTTGATCACCATCTCTATCTATTCATCTTTCAGAGGTCTATCCCTCATCAGAGCAGTTTTTCCTCTCTATCCAAAGATGTAGTCTGAGAAACTCTCACCACTCTTCTGTCTCATGGTTTCTAACTCATGTCTCATGACATCCAACTAGATGTTGTATTCATACTACTTGATGAACTTCTTTGTGAGAAGCATTCAATCATTCTTGATTTTGTCTTCCAAATCAAAGAACCATGCCCTCAGCCCCTTTTCTAGTGAAGTGAAGAAGAACTTTACAATATGAGATTCAATTAACTTTGTAGAAGCCATAAAAGTAGCATATTGTATCAAGTGGACTAGGGGATCACTAGTACCATTGAACTTAGTGAGGTTTAGAAGTTTCAAAATCTTCAAGCAAAGGTTCATACTTGAATAATGAAAGGTCGATATAATCATGGCTTCTTATAGCGCTCTTTTCTTTTAGTGAGAACTCGAGTTGAGCCATCCTGTTAGCCAGTATCTTGACCTCTTTCGATGGCTCGGACTTAGTCAGATTGACTGGTGGAGTAGTTTGCTAGGGAAGTGTCCCTCTCATAGCCTGATAGTACTCATCATCCTCAATAAACAATCCTGGAGTAAGTACTTTACATTTCCCTCTATCCATCTTCGCATTAATAGACCTAAAGGCTCTCTCTTGGTTCCCTTTCTCATGGATCAACTGTTCCATTGTAGCCTTCATTTCTTTCTTTAAAAAATTAGAGAGAGTTCTGTCACTCATCATTTTCTTAAGAGCAGCTTTTAACTGTTCTTCTATGTTTTGAGCCATTATCTTTTGAGCTGGATTGTTCATAGGAATAACAGGATTAGTACTAGCCCGTTTAGCAGTTTTGAGCCTACGAGACTTTCAAGGAGCTATATTTCTGCACAAGTATGCATGTTAAAGTAATAAAAGGATGATGCATGCATGCATGACATGATGAGCTCTATAAAAGAAAAGGGTTAGTGTGTATGCATGGCGTGGCAGTCATAACCTTGTTAATATAGTGAGTGCAGTATGGCTATAAAAAGATCATGAGTTTGTATATGATGAAATGTCCCTACATATGTGTATGTATGCATGATAAAAGATAAAGGAAAAATAAAATGAGCAAACAGGGTTAGCATAAAACCTGAAAAACAAACAAACCAAACACAAGCAATCTCTCTTTCCAACCTTATTACTCCACGCGATAGAGAATTTTTTTCCCAGGTGGATTTTTGAATCATAGCCATCATGGGGCTGTGGTTCCACTCTCAAACTAGGTTGTTTCCATTCATGATGATTAGAATCAAGTGGTAAACTAAGGAGCAATTGTAAGCACCCAATTTTGGGATAATTAGAGTATGGATGCAAAAGAGGACTCCGATGATGAAAACTCGTAGCAAATGAGTCTCTAATATTTGAATTTCGGATTCTAAGGCTTGATTACATTTTTTGTGGACTAAAGTGAAAGTTTTCTTCTCCTTCAAGGGTCTTTTTGTAATTAAATGTCAAAAAAAATCGAAATAGTAGATTTTTGATCGGAAATCTAGATTTTCGATCGGAAATATAGAATTCCGATCGGAAATCTACTATTCTGATTTTTTTTTTAACATTTAATTATAAAAAGACCCTTGAAGGAGAAGAAAACTTTCAATTTAGTCCACAAAAAAATGTAATCAAGCCTTAGAATCCGAAATTCAAATATTAAAGACTCATTTGCTACGAGTTTTCATCATCGGAGTCCTCTTTCGCATCCATACTCTAATTATCTCGAAATTGGGTGCTTACAACGACGTCGTTTATATTCACATAAATGACATGAATTAAAATCTAACATTTAAACAAAATTTCAACACGACGCGTCAAATATAAATCTCAGAGGATCGATACTAATAACCCTCTGTGATTCAGTTTAGGTTTTCAATTATTCTCGAATCAAACCCTTGAACCACAAAGATCGCCTTTTCATCTTCTTGTCTCTTCATAGTGTAATCTTCTCTCCTTCGGCCATAATCTCATTCTCAATCAGCTTCAATCGTTATCTTTTTTATTCGGTTGCTTCACCATCGATATATCCTCCTGTAATGCTAAATGGAAGAACAAAACTCAAACCATATCTCAGAGGAGGAAGATAACATGATGGTAGTAGGCAAAATCCTTAGCGGTAAGCAGTATACACCCTATGATGTCTTGTTTTGGCTTGATCAGGTATGGCACCCCTCTGAAATAATCTTTATGCAAAAGTTGAGTGAAAATAACATATTCAAGATTAAACTAAAGTCTGCTGATGATAAGAAGAAAATCCTTAACAATACCCCTTGATTTGTCTTTAAGTATCACTTTGTTGTTAAAGAATGGAATCGAAGTGAATCTATTGAGAATGTAGATTTCAGCTGTGATAATATATGGTTAAGAATAAAAAATCTTCCATTTCAGCTTATTAACAAACCCAATATTAAGTTTTCAGCTAAGTCTCACTTTAAAGGTCTGTTATAAATTGAGGAACCTTCACTCTTGGATTGGTCTGAACAATTTATCATAAAGTTTAGAGTGAAGGTTAACTTTAGTAAGCCCCTACCTAAAGGAAAATTTTTCAAACTAGGGAAGCATGAAGTCTGGTTTAAATTTTATTATCAAAAGCTCCCAGAAAATTACTATCTTTCCAGTTTTGTTAACTTTATCTCTAACAAAGTCAATAAGGAAAATGTAGCCTCATACATTGCAAGTGGTTCAAAAAAGTAGTTGTTGATTACTGCTACATCCACATACGGTCAAAAATTAAATGAGAAGCTACCCAAGATGGTCAAATATGATTATGATTCTCAGAGCTGCGAAAGCTCCACCAAGGATCACTGGAAGAAGGCAGTCAATCGTCGCCCTTAGCAGGATATAGATTTATGTTTACAATTTAATGTTGCTTGTCTTTTTATTTTTTTTTATTTTTGGTAAGATTTTGTGCTTCTGGGACTTTGTATCATACTGATTATATTAATTGCTTGTTGGGACCTTTTGTAATTCGTTTATGTAAGCAAATGCATGCGCATACATTTGCACGCATCGACTAACTGGAACCGTTTCAATGCACTACATACATTTCTCTATTGAAATATATGTAATTTAAAATCTCAAAATGACGTTTTAAGTTCAGTTGGTCGTCATAGCTTTTATTTTGCACCCATTAAAATGTATATAACCACATTTCACTTAACATTGCAACATTTAAATATTAAAAACCTCACTGTGATAAAAAAAAAAGACAAATAACTACTAAATATTCTCTATAGAGATTAAGCCTATACACCATTTCACCGAGTCCAGTGATGAACATCGCACAAACCGCGCAATGTATTCGATGCTACTGGAACAGTTTTGTATTGATGCATGTTATGTGTCATTTATATATATAATTTTAGAAGCATTTTTATTGGTTTTATAATATATTTTTATAAGTTTATTTAATTGTTAGCTGATTTTTCTTGCATTTAACATAATGTTATTGAATTGCATAAATTTGCATGTTTGTTTAATAATTAAGTGCATTATAGTATATAATTAAATTATTTATTGTAGTTTTGTGAACTGAAGCTAGTGCACGCCCCTGTTTGGAACTGTGTCTGGAAAGTCTCTCTGCATAATTACATATACAAGCTAGCACATGCATGTGTGCTCATCAAGAATTCTGCACATTTCTCTACACGCCTGTGTAAGAAGGTGTGCATTGACATGATTAAAGCCAAGCCCGATGAAAAAGTTATACACGCCCTACCACACGGCCATGTACCAGGACGTGCATAAAAGTAATAGTACACACCTGCACACATGGCCATGTGCTAGGCCATGCATACAAGATTTCTCCACACACCCGTGTACATACTCTCCTACACACCCTTCTGCATGGTC